>JAWNLD010000295.1:2515000-2650000 GCA_035041545.1 Drosophila colorata | reverse complement strand
TGATCTTCATCAAATCTTTGCTTAATCTTCAATATTGCAATTTATTTGATTTTCGTTTGATCTTTGTTAATTCTTCAAGTGATCCTCAACTGATCTTTCTGTTTGTGGCTCTTTTCAGAGCTACGTGAAGGCCGTGCGCGAGGGTGTTGAGGACCTCGAGGCCGTGCTCTGCTCGCCGGAGAGCCAGCAGCAGCTGGTGGCGCTGGGGCCGCAGCTGGTGGCCAATACGAGCCGATCGCGCAAGACCATCGATTCGGAGGACACGCACAAGCGCTGTCTGGCCCAGGAGGACGGCACCCTGGTTACCGAGAGCAAGCGCACCACCGAGCACGAGCTAATCCTTGACGGCGACGCGGACGACGACCGACAGCCAGGCAGACGGAAGGCCCACCGCAAATCCGGCAATGAGCTGTTGGCCCCGCCGGGCGAGCAGCTGATCACGACGGCGGCGAGTCAACGCTACTTCAAGCAGCGCGACGAACAGCATGTGGATGTGCTAGCCGCCGATGGTAAGCTGGTGGCCACCGAGATGCGCTACGCCGCCGAGACGACCCAAATGGAAAAGGACGGCTCCCTGGAGCGGCCCGGCGACTGGGACAGCCTATCCGATCGCATGCGCAAGCTGCGCCGCACCCAACAGCAACAACAGCAGAAGGGTGAGATTCAACACAAAAAGATTCGATCTAAGTTCGCCACTCATAAAAATGCAACATTTTGTGTCCGGCAGAGGTGGCCCTGCTGGCCGATCGCAAGGATGCGCTGACCAAGCGGCCGCTGGACTTCGATCGCGAGGAGGAGACGCGCAAGGGCGAGACCATGAAATGGCTGGAATCGCACTTTGGCAGCGAATCGACCGCGTCGAACGATTCGCGCGACGACGAGGCCAACGAGGCCGACGTCGAGCCGACCAAGAAGAGCTACTTCAATGTGACCATCAAATCCCAGAGCCAGCTGCCCGCGGGCGCATTGCCCAGCGGCACAGTTGCGGCCGGCGCCAATCAGACGCTGCCGCGCAGCGCCGAAAGGGAGCGGGAGAGGGAGCGGGAAAGGGAAAGGGAGCGGGATAGAGAGCGTGAGCGGGAGCGCGAAAGGGAGCGTGAGCGGGAGCGCGAACGGGAACGCGAACGGGAACGGGAACGGGAACGTTTGCTGCCCACAACGCTGGATCGCAAATATCTGAAGGATGCGGGCCGCGCCAAGTACTTCCAGGGCATCTCGAATTGGGCGGAGCGGGCGCAGGAGGCGCCCGTCAATCACTTCTCGTCGCAGGCGTTTCGCGAGGATCTGCAGGAGACGATACGCCGCAACGGCCTGAAGAAGAAGAAGCTGATGGACGCGCCCATGCCGGCGGCGGCGGCGCCGCCGCTGCCCGCCAGCGACAGCTACGTGAGTCGCGAGGACATCCTGCAGCAGAAGCGCCAGAGCCTGTCCTCGCAGTTCCTGGCGCGCTCCATGCGCGGTTCGCGCGATGCGCTCGACGATCTGGAGGCGATACCGGGTCCGGGTGCGGGTACGGGAGCGGGAGCGGGAGCGGGTTTGGCGCCCGGATTGGGTCCGGGCCTGGCGGCGAGTCCGGGCACGCGGCATCAGCTGCTGGCGGCGGCGCCAGCAACGACGGCGCTGCCGCCGCGCCTGGAGGAGCCGTCGCACAAGCGCGTCGCCTACGGCCATGGACACGGACACGGCCACGGCCATGGGCATGGCCATGGGCGCAGCAGCAGCAATCCGAGCAACGGGCCGCCCGTGCTCGCCAATGGGCGCGGCAAGAGCTACGAGTCGCCCATGGAGTTCGCGACGAGCAGCGGCAGCAGCAATCTGGGCAGGCCCACGGTGCCCCAGCGACGACGCGCCATCGAGAAGAAGCTGGGCGAGCACACGCACGCGCACGCGCACGCGCACTCGCACAGCCACGCCCACGCCCAGGGGCACGCCCACATGCACGGGCACGCCCACGCGCACGCCAGCTCTGTGCCGCTGCCGTCGGCGAAGGCGGCTTTGGAGCCGCCGCCGGACTATTCGCCGCCGCCGCGCAGTCGCAGTCGCTCGTCGTCGCCGCAGGTGGACTATCTGGTGACGCGGGCGCGCAATCCGACGCCGGCGGAGCCGCCGCTCAGCCGCAAACAGCAGCAGCGAACGCGCTTTGCGCCCACGTCCAGCTATACGGGCGGCACGCTCCGGCCGGGCAACAGTTCGGCGTCCACGTCCAATCTGTCCACGCTGAGCGCCAGCAAGCCGAGCAAAATGGGCCAGGTGATTGGCAATTCGCTGCGCAAGCTGGTCAGCAAGATACGCTCCGCCAGCGTGGAGCGCAAATTTCGCATGAAATCCGCCGGAAAATCGCGCGAACCGTCGCCGAGCAACAACCAGACGGCGCTCAGCGCCGCCGGACTGACCACCTATCAGCAGTACAACGTGATCGACGGACATATCGGCGGCGGGCTGAATGGCGCCAACGGGATCGGCGGCGCCAACGGACTCCGGCACAGCAGCAACGAATCGGATGGCTCCGCCAGCGATGGCCAGCGCCGGCGACAGCCGCTAAAAACGGAGCCGCCGCCGCCGCCGCTGCCGCCGGCCGCCGGACTCCAGCTGGAGCAGGCGATGAGTCCGCGCCAGCGCTACTATCTGGGCGAGGATCCGTATTCCAGCACGCTCTACGGCAAGGAGAACATCTACGAGCGGCACGGCCAGGCACGGCTGCGTCGCTTCGAGCCGCGCGAGCCAGAGGACGAGGACGATGATTATTATGAAACACGCGCCGCGCCGCCGCCGTCGCTGCCAACAGCAACAACAGCAGCAACAGCGGCAGCAACAGCGACAGCAACAACAACATCGACGCACACGCTGGGCCGCTATCAGAAGCACGGGCAGCGCTTTAGCGGCTCCACGCCCAATTTGCACGTGCCGCCGGATTATCGAAACGCGCAGACGCTGCCGCGCAAGCTGCACGAGCACGGCGGCCAGTTTCGCGGCCAGCCGCGCTACAATCAGACGCTGGAGAAGATGGCCAGGCCCAGCTACAATGTTGCCAGCCAGCAGCAGCAGCAGCAGCAGCAGCAGCAACAGTTGCAGCAGCAGCAGCAGCAACACCAACAGCAGCAGCAACAGTTGCAGCCGCATTTGAAGCCGCGTCAGATCAGCCAGACGGTGCTGGCGCCCGAGCAGGGACCCGCAAAGCCGGCGCGCACCTACGCAAAGGTCCTGAATCGCAGCAAGAGCTTCAACGTGCACGGCATGAACGGCAGCAACGATCCTAGTCCCATCTACATCGAGAAGCTGACCCGAAACAATTACGGCAAGGAGCCGGCGCCGGCGCCGTCGCCGTCGCTGGCCTACAAATCCAATCCGCATCTGTTTGCCGGCGGCAAGGATAACTCGCTGAAGAGCGGCCTGAAGAGTCCATCCATTGTCAATCTGATCAGTCGCAGTCAAAAGGATCTGACCAAAATACCCGGCAGCGAGGACGAGCCCTATGAGCGCGAGGACAGCAGCAAGAAGCAGCTATATCTGCGCAATCTGCACCAGCAGGCGCCGGAGCTGTATCGTGTCATCCACGGCGATGAGGATTACGGCCGGCAAAAGTATCCGCTGCAGCCGAAATATTCGCTGGACTCGCGCTCGAACGCCCCGCCCGTTGAGCTCAACAAGGACACGGCGAGCATTGTGCGGCGCAGCAGCGACGAGCACAAGCGACAGCTCTATGCCGACGAGCAGCTGCCCCATCATCATCATCACCACCAGCAGCAGCAGCATCAGCAGCAGCAGCAGCATCAAGTGCAGCATCTGCATCAGCATCAGCATCAGCATCATGTCCAGCAGCAACTGCGTCGCGGCTCTGGCGCCACAATTATCGAACTGCGCCAACGCAAGTGATGTCTTCTCATACACTCACCCACCCTCTTTCCTTTCCTTCACTTTCCCGCCTGACTGCAAAGCCAAGTCCCAAAAGAGTTTTTCCCGCTTCGGCCTTTAGTTTCGATTTTAATCCGATTTATCACATCATTTTATTCAGGTTCGAGCCTGGCAAAGCACATAAAAAAAGCACGTTCGAACCCTCCATCATATGAATAGGCAAATAATAAAAGGTTGGCACCACATGCCTCTACCCAGCTTCGAACCTACATTTGCCACTCTTTATTTTAAATAAGGAAATTTCATTTGTTACAACACAACTCTTTTTTTCACAATTCAGTACCAAAATATCTGTTTTATAGTAAAAAAAAAAATAGTTTAGGTTCGAACCTGCTTTCAAAAAAGATTTCCCTGCTTCAGTTCACGTTTCGAACTCGAGTCTCGCCTTTAGTTTCGATTTGAATCACATTTGTCACTTGCTTTTATCCAAGTTCGAACCGTTTCTAGGTTCGAACCTTTGTTAGCCATAAACATTTCTTTTTTAAATAAAGAAATTTAATTTGTTAAAAAAACAATTCTCTGTTTTTACAATTAAGAACCGAAACCCGCTTTGCAGCCAAGTTTTCTAGCTGTGTCTCCCCCTCACTCTCCCTCTCCCTCTCTCTCTCTCTCTCTCTCTCTGTTGCACTCTCGCACTTGACTCGGCTTTTAGTTTCATTTGACAAGCGGCAAATAAAAATGAAAGGCCTCCCCTCCTGCAATATGGTTACGGATTCCCAACTCGTTTTTGCTGCTGCCACCTGCCAACATATTCCATGATTTATATATATATATATTATTATATATTTAATATACAAAGTTTTTTTTTGTTTTTTTTTTATATATTGTACTAATTGTAACAATTTAATTGTAACTTTTGTTGTATAGTTAACGTTAAATTTTTTGAGCGAGCCACTAACTAATTAATTAATTAATTAATTACCCCACTTACTACTTACTTACTTAATTAATTCATATGACAAAACAAAACAAAACAAAAAACAAAGAGAAAAGCGCAAAAGAAACAGTAAACAATAATACTTAATAATAATTTACACTTAAAAATAATTTGCTTAATAAACCAATTCCGATTACAATTATAATAAAAAGCAACAAAAAATAAAGTGCCAAAATAAATAATTCAAAAAATAATAATAATAATAAATAAATACAAATAAATAAAATGCAATTTTAGTCTGACTTCAAATCTGATTTAGTACAGTTATATTATATATAAATAGCTGGCAGCACCAGTTGGGAATTACAATGCACTTCTTAAGCGTGCCAATAAAGCTAGATATTATTTGTATATCAAATCTAAATTTGTGCAGCAGATATAGTATAATTTTATACATTTTGGAACATCTAGGAAAGCCACATTATATATATTTGAGTAGCTATATCCTTTATAAGTTAGTCAGGTTAGGTTGATATTTTATTAATTTAATTAATTATTTTGAGAGCTTGCTTTTAGTTATTAGTAAATTTCATATTGGGTATTTTTAGTCGAGCATTTTGATGATAGTTCTTTTTCTTAAGATAGAAGAGCTTTTATATTTTTGCCAATTGTTACAGGGTATATTTTAGTCGAGCAATTCAAGCAATTAATTTCGAATTTTCAAAGCTGTATTAAACGTAAAGGTCGCTTTTTAACACATTTGTTTATGGTTTCTAATATGTTGTTTTTAATGTTCCTGTGTAAATGAATTTTTTATTGTTAAGCAATTGAAATTGCCTTTAAGTTGAGTTCACATTTTATAGGGCCTCTCAAAACTCAGATCTCAAAATAGTTTGAAGTTCAAGGATCAAGGTCGAACATTTCGAACCAATTGCATTTGTTGAGATGCCAGCACATTTGTGGCCAGCAGTCTTCGCTGGGCGTCCAAAGCGAGCGGAGAATTTCACAAAAAAAAATAAATAAATAAAAAAAAAACAGTCATGATATTCCTAATCCTGCTGGCTGTGCAGGCCGAGCTGGCTATAGGCCTGGACTCGGACTCGCTGCTGCTGGACCTGACGCAGCTCGCCCAGCCGGCAAACGTGAACGGCACAGGACATGGGACAGCCTGCACGGATCAGCTGCGCTCGCTGCACGCAGCCTGGCGGCAGCGGCAAAGCTGGGCGCTGAAGGGTATGTCGGAACGGGTATAATGGATTTCGTATTTACACTCAATTCACTTTTTAGGCAGTAGATACGTTATACAGAAAAAAGACACTACTTTTATTGTAGAAATAGGTTTCATCAATTTATATACATATAATATACCTAAGCTCGAAAATTTTCGAAAAGCTCATAAGACCAAAAATCGCAATTCCTAAAATATGAAAGCAGTGAATACCAAAATTTTTTTGAAAAAACTAGGAGTACAAAAATTTTCAATAAATTGAAATCACTTTCTCCTTTTGCCAAGCAATGTAAAATTGCAATTTTTATTTCTCAAGAAATTGGTGTTTGTTGCTGCTTCTTTTTTCGCATCGTAAAAATTATTATTTTTTTTTTATTTTAAAGCTAAAAAAATTAATGTAATTAGGAATTACACAACGAAAACCTTTGCTCCAATGATAATTTATGCTTACAAAAATATTGAGCATACCTAAGTTGCGTTTCGTCTTGCTTCTTCCGAATAGAACAAATATTTAAAAAGGGGGGAAAAAATATTTACAAAATTCAGAAGCAAAAAATTGGCATAACTTGGAAATTAATAAGTAAACAATACGCAAAAAATCGTATGAAAGAAACCGCATACAAAAAATTCGCCTAAAAAGATAATTAAGTCTTGCTTATTCCGAATAGAACAAATATTTAAAAAGGGGGGAAAAAATATTTACAAAATACAGAAGCAAAAAATTGGCATAACTTGGAAATGAATAAGAAAACAATACGCAAAAAATCGTATGAAAGAAACCGCATACAAAAAATTCGCCTAAAAAGATAATTGAGTCTTGCTTATTCCGAATAGAACAAATATTTAAAAAGGGGGAAAAATATTTACAAAATACAGAAGCAAAAAATTGGCATAACTTGGAAATTAATAAGAAAACAATACGCAAAAAATCGTATGAAAGAAACCGTATACAAAAAATTTACCTAAAAAGATAATTGAGTCTATATATATATATAGAGAATATATATATTTATATATATATATATGTATATGCCCTGTGTGTATCGCTTGCAGCTGTCGATGCCTCCGGCGGCGGCTACGACAACTTCATGCTGGGCAACAGCCTTTGGCTGGGCAATCCTGTGACCTGTCGCGCCGTCAACGAGCAGCTGCTGCAGGATTTCACCCAGCGCCAGGAGCAGCTGCTGGGCCAGCGCGCGCCCTTCAACTTCGACTATCGCGTGGTCTATCTGCGCGCCCAGTCGCCCTGGCAGCTGGCGCTGAGCGTCAAGGAGCCGCCGCTGCTGCACATCGGACTCTGCGTGCCGCGCAGCTGTGACCAACGCCAGCTGGAGCGGCTGCTGCGTCAGGCGCGCCTGGAACGCCCGGACATGCGCGCCGAGCTGGTGTACACCAAGCGGCCGGCGCGGAGCGGCCCAATCCTGGCCAGCAACGCGTTCCGCTGGCTCCTGCTGCTGCTGGCGGCCACTTTGCTGCTGTTGCTGCTCGGGATTAGCGGGCTGGCTGCCTCGAGTCGTGTCGTTGCCTGCTTCGATGTGGCCGCCAATTGGCGGCGTCTGTGGCAGGCTCCTGCTGCAGGCGCCTGCCAGGACATAGCCGCCATCAATGGCCTGCGCGTGGTCAGCGCCTGCGTCCTGCTCTGCTTCCACGTCGTCTGGTATCAATTCTTTTCGATCAACCACTCGGCGGACTTGGCCGACAAGCTGGCCAAGCTGAGCATGCGGCACAGCTATCTGCCGGCCATGGTGGAGGTCTTCTTTGTCATCAGGTTAGCGCACGTCAATATACCCTGTAATTGTTGAGAATTGCGTTAAAAGGGTCAACAAGTTATGTAGATATGTTATGTTCCTATAGATATACTCTAGTTACATTTTTATATGCAGCATATTGGGTTTGTGCCGTGTCCGTCTTATTGTCCTTCCGTTTGTCCGCTGGAGACTTGACTCATGAAATGTTTACCCGTGTATACCCGCATTAGATAGGCCTCCGATTTTTTCAATTTAATCTATATATCAATTCGATTTAATCTATATATCTCCGTCTGTTTTAAAGCTAGTTACATCAAATTTTGCGGACAGATTGCTGATGATTTTCTTTAAAGACAGCAGAAATATTTTTTGGATACGCCCATTGAGTCTGTGGCAAATCAATCAAATATATATATCTCCCTCAGTTTTGAAGCTAGCTACTTCCAATTTCGCAGACAGATTACTGTTGATCTCCTCTGAAGGTAGCACAAATATTTTTTGGATATGCCCACTCGATCAAATTCATATATCTTGGATGCGAAATCCATAACTCCTACAATTTGAGAGCTAGAGTGGCCAAATTTGGCAGACATTTTTTGTTGTTGACCTTCTCTAAAGATCAAGTCGGTTATACCCGACTGCAACGTTCTTATTTGTTTTTTCCTTTATCAGTGGGTTCCTCACCGTCTCCAACTTCCTGGGCAATGCGGCGCTGCAGCGCTCCATTGTCGCGGACTCCCTGCGTGGAAATGTGCGACGCTTTGGGCGCCAATTGGCGCAACGGTATCTGCGCCTGGCGCCGCTGCAGTTGCTCGTGATGCTGCTGTCGGTGGTCAGCTTTGACCAACAGCGCGAGACGTCCGTGTTCCACCTGATCGAGCCGCTGGACGAGCTGTGCCGGCGCCACTGGTGGCGCAATCTGCTCTTCGTGCAGAATCTGTATCCGATCAAGGAGATGTGCTGCAACTGGACCTGGTCGCTGGGCTGCGACATGCAGCTGTACGTTGTGGCCATGCTGCTGCTTTACGTGCACACAAGGTAGGTTCCGGTCAGCTCTTGTCCAGCTCAGCCTTGAGCTCCGCTTGTTTTCCAGATATCCGCGTCTTGTGCGGCGCCTGACGTTGATGCTGCTGCTCGGCAATGTGCTGTACACGGTGCTCCTGCTGGTCGTACTCGACGTGCCGGCCACCTTCGACAACATGTACGCCGTGGGCGACTGGCTGTACACGAGTCCTTGGGTGCGTTCCCTGACCTACATCATTGGCTGCATTTACGGCTACGCGCACGCACGTGGTTGGGGCGCACCGTTCGATGCGCTCTTCCCGAACCGGCTGGCCAAGTGCGCGCTCGCCGGCGTGGCCCTGTGGCTGGCCGGGCAGCTGCAGGTCCTGCACCTGGCCAGTCCGGCTGTGCTGGCCTGCGCCCTGCTGCTGCTGCGCGCCCTCATGTCCACGGCCACGGCTCACCTCATCCTCAGCAGCAGCAGCAGGCGCCGCGAGCACAGCTGCAGAGCTAGCCGCTGGCTGCTGCGTTGGCTGGAATTGAAATGCTTTCAGCGCATGAATCGCATCACATATGCGCTTTATCTGCTGAATCCTTTGGTCATTCTCAACTTTTATTACTCCTTCAGCGACGCGATTCCCGCGGATGTTGGCGTTTTGGTAAGTTTAGCAACGGCTTTTTTTTGTTGTTGTTGGCAGTTTTGCTAACTTTTGTGTCCTTGCAGGTCATCCTGTGCGTGGCGTTTTTGGTCATTGTTTTGGTCCTTTCCATTCCGTTGACTCTCTTTTTCGAGCTGCCCTTTAACAGGCTGGCAAATCTTATGCTGGCCTCGGCTGCGTCGAAAAGCAAAAGCAATTAAGTAAAAACATTTTTTTTAATTTTTTTTATTTTTTTACAAATTAAGCCTACCATACAATACTAAACTTAATGATAGTTTAACGCGCACTAGCTGCGCGCTTAAAAAAAGCGTTACGTTGCTCCGTTTTGCGTTTACGCTGCTCCGTTTTGCGCACGCTCAGCTGTTTTCGGCTCATATGTTGCTCATTGCTGTTATCGATATGTATGTTTTTAGCAAAAAATAAACAACACATCGCGATAGTATCGGTAGCACGCACGATTAGTTTTCATACGAATAGCAAATAAATAAAATGTAAAATACATCTATTAGTTAAATTTATAAATACACAAACAACATGACGTCACGGAACCTGACGGAGGTGTTCGTCATCATGCGCAACAATGCCAGCAAGAATCGCAATCACTACGATGATCGGGTACAACCAAAATTTGCTCCATATGGCCAAATGACTCAAAGGCCAATAAAATTGTATTTTGTTTTCATGTATTTGGTATCAGCGTGGCAGCGACTCGGAGCGTCTGCTCAAGCATTCCGTGCGCGAGGCCGAGGAGGGCCTCGAGATGCAGGACGACTATGGCACGCCGCCCGCCTGGTTGGACAAGTTCGAGGAGGCGCAGTACACGATGTCCAAGTGAGTGGACGCAGTCCAAAGTCGAATGGGAGACGTGTTTCAATGTTGTATTGTTCGCAGAATCAAGCCCAAGCTGGATGAGCTGGGCTCGCTGCATGCGCGCCACCTGCTGCGGCCCACCTTCGACGATCAACGGGACGATGAGTGCGAGATCGAGGTGTTGAGCCAGATTGTGGCCAAGCTCATCGCCAGCACCCACCGGCACATACAGTGCGTACGCTCCAGCCTCGGTGTCGGCGGCAAAGTCGAGCAGCGGCTCACGGCGAACGCGGTGCACTGCGCCCTGCTCCAGCTGCAGGATCTGACGGTCAAGTTTCGCAGCAGCCAAAATGCCTACCTGCTGCAGCTGAATTCGCGCGAGGAGCGCTCCCAGAAGTATTTCGACAACAACGAGTTTACCAACGTGGAGCTTGGCGGCTTTGGCGGCGACGAGCCGGCCAACTTCGTAGATACCTTTGACAATTTCCTGCAGCCGCAGGACGGGATTGGCAAGAATGGCGCCAACACGTATCTCTTCGAGGAGGATGACCAAGAGATCGATGATCACTTCAAGCAGCCGGTGGCCAATCGCATGACACAGCAGCAGCTGCTGCTGTTCGAGGAGGAGAACTCGCGGCTCGCGCAGCATCGCGAGCAGGAGGTGACCAAAATCGTCAAGTCTATATACGATCTCAACGATATCTTCAAGGATCTGGGCCATATGGTGCAGGAACAGGGCACCGTGCTCGACCGCATCGATTACAATGTGGAGCAGACGCAGACGCGCGTCTCCGAGGGCATGCGCCAGCTGCAGCGTGCGGAACTGTATCAGCGCAAGAATCGAAAAATGTGCATTATTCTCGTCCTGGCAGCCGTCACGTTCGTCATGCTGCTGCTCCTGATCCTAACCAAGCTTTAGGTGGGTGCGCCACTATCGACAAAGTGGCCCCAGCCGGTAGTTATTCCGTTATTAAATGTAGTTTCGTGTGTATATCGTAATTGTGGAATGTAAAATATACCTTTTATTTATTTATTACTAGTCGATGTGATGTTATGCATGGAGCAGGTTTAGGGAACATGTCTTAAAAGTCAGTCTACATACCGAAATTCAGCTTTACAGCTAACATACTTTTGGAGAAATGACTCTGAACCACTTTCGAACCGGTTCACAGACTTGATATATGTATGCATTATTGATTAGTAAATTCAGTCTCGAGACATATTTGTTTAAAATCGGATTATTAAATTCGTGCAATATATAGCAAAGGCCCGAACCGGTTCGTAAAATATACAGATGTCTAGGTAGAATATTAATATCCATATAAATATATAATTTGTTTGCATGAAAGTAATATCTTTGGCGAATACAAACAATTTTGAAAACATAACTGCAAAGTTTGACTCTGAACCAGCTTTCGAACCGGTTTACGACTAAAAGTATATTTAACCTTGCACATTTAGATAGTACGATTATATGGTATATAAAAACATACAATATATATATTTATTTATTATTATGCATTACATAAACGAAAAAAAAGAGAATATCTAAACTTAATTGTAGAGGCCCATCCCACGATGATCCCAACCCACGATCACAGCCGTTACATGCGCTCCGAGAGGCGCGTCGCGACGGCGCGCAGATTGCCGTAGACCTTGCTGGGCGGCGAGCCGAGGATCAGGTTGCAGATGGCGCGTCGGGCGAGCTGAATGTTCTGATAGCTGCCCAGGATGTGGATCTTGCTGTCGGCGAGCACAATGCGCGTCTTTGTGACGTTCTCGATGGTGAACTTGGTGCGACCGCCCTTGCCGGCCAGGCGACCAATGGCACGCGACTGATGATCGCCGCGCAGCGTCTTCACGTCCTTGATCTCGAATGTCTCGACGAACAGATCCTCCAGACGCAGCAGCGCCAGGGCATCGTCCACCTCGAAGCCGCAGAGGAAGGCCTTCACAAAGTCAGCGCCCTTCTGCAGATTGGATATGTCCGGCGTCTCGGGTCCGATGCGCAGCTCCACCTGGCGCGCCTTCATATTGAAGCGTATCTGCAGCTTCATGTGCTCCACCACGGGCGTGAAGATCTTCATCCACTGCTCCTTGAGCGAGGAGTATCTGTGCGGCGGCACGGACACCTTGCGCAGCTCGCTGCGTATCCGCTTCGCCCGCGGCGGCGCCTGTCCCCCGCTGCCGCCGCTGCTGGCACGCTGGAGGAACTCGATGCCCGTGGCGGCGTCCACTTGCATTTCGGCGTCCTGTGTGTCCGCGTTGGCGCTGCGCTTCTGCGCCTTTTTGGCCGGCACAAAGGCGTCCACTTGTATGTTTTCCACCTCCATGCTCGCTTGGTTTTCCGCACAATTGCCTGCTTTATTTTGGTTAATATTTTTCCACGTGCGGTGCGCTCGCTTCCAGCTATGCATTTGCAGTGTTATCGCTGGCTAGCAAGCTGGCAAGTTGGCAGCGCTTGCGCGTGAGTGCGACAGCAGGCAGCTTTTGAGTGCGTATCGATTATTTCGGCCGTTATCGTGGCGCGAAAGTAACGTGTTTTCAATAATGAAAGGATTGCTGAGTGTGCTTAGCAAGTGGTTCGTGTGAGTGCCTGCACATAAACATAATGTAGGCAAAAACCTGGCAGCTGGCTGTCGTTGCTTTGTGCCCCGGGCATGCCTCTGCAATGCCAATTTGCAGCTAGCTGCAAATTACAGTCATGATAAATTGTGTGTGTTGTTGTTTGGGCAACTTTTGACACCCAAAATGAGCCCAAAATGGACACCCAAAATGGACTTTGGCAATGTTATCAGGTATACGTATTGTGCAGGTTGCATAAATGGCCACTAACTGGGCCTCGTCATAGGGGGTCTCGCCTGCTTGTGTGCGCCTGTGTGCATTGTAGCCAGAAATGCAAATGATAATGATGTCCCAACGAGCAGGTTTTTTGAAATGCCCAACAACGGATGAGCTGGCCATCGGCCCGGCGGCTGTTGCGCCTTTCCCAATCCACAATGTTCGGACATTTTAAATACAAATTGCAGCGCTGCCGTTGCCTTTGCTTCTCCGGCATCGAATTGCTTGCAACCTGAACTGGGCCCGGCTCGCCTGCAACAGAGGGACCATCATCATCGTCACCGTCACCGTCACCGTCATCGTCAGAGTCATCAGCTCCGGTTAGCTGGTTAGGAGCTGCAGTCTCTTTTTACTCTATTGGCAACTGATTAGCATTTAAATTAAAATGTCGCAAAGTGGCCTTAACAAAATGTTGCTTGCCGTGTGTATGTGAGTCGTATACCCTGTAAATTTAAAACACCTCAAATTGGGTGTTGGCAAGCTCTGCAATTGTACGTAACAGGCGAGCACACAAATACAGCACCTTGGTTAATTAGCCCAACTTGATTCAGAGCGCTGTTCAAATTGTTATTGATTTTTTTTTTTGGAAATAATTTTATAATGTATTTTTTTTAATGTATTAAATTAATGCAAAAAAAAAAATTAATTAAAAATAGCATTATTGAAATTATAAAAATTTAAATGCCTTAAAAAATTCGAGCGCCTATAGAATATTTTTAGTAAATTTTTTTTTTGATGCAGACTAACTCACACTTTTTTTCCGTCACGTAACGTAACATTATTTCTTTGCTCATATATGCGAATTTCAATCAAATAAAGATAATCTAAATAAAAGAAAATATTAAGACTTAAAAAAAATTTAACTTTTTCATTGTATTTCTTCAGGACTTGCGCTTGTCACGTGCGTGACCCTAAAAATGCCCACTTCAAATAGGATTAAAAATGATCGATTACGGTCAAACTTATCGATAAAACTGCAGCATTACACAGCACTGGATGAAAAGGGAATTTCAGTGTCGCATATTCTCACCAAAATTATTTTTACGTGTTTTCACTGTTTGCTTGTGTTTGTTTGTTTTGCTCGTGTGTGTGTGTGTGTGTGTGTGTGCTTTTGTGTGTGTTGCTATTGCAGCTTATTGTCTCTGGTGTCACCTGTTTATGCCGCTGCTGCCGCCGAGATTGGCACTCGCCTCGGCAATTGCCTTTGTGCTGGGGCCGCTGCAAATTGGAGCAGCGGATGTGGATGCGGATGCGGATCCGGCTGCGGATGTGGGATGCGGATATGAATGCGGATGTACTGTTGCGTCCACTTCAAAGAGCGCTACGGGCGGGCTTAATTATGAAAATTAATTGTATTCGAATGAATAATGTTAATTGATTTTTTCTTCCGCTCTCCCCGTCTCTCTCTCTCACTCTCTCTCTCTCTCTCTCTCTGCAGCTCGCCCTCTCGCTCTTACTCGTGTGTCGCGTAAGCCGCTTGCTGGGTTTACGCTCGCGCGGCTTACTATGTCGCATTGTCGACCTATGACCCCGTCTCCCCCTCCCCCGCCCCCGCCCCGCCCCCTCGCCCTATCACATTAATTAATTAGTTCGTTTTATTGTTGTGAGTGAAAACAACGCGAAATCAAATACAATTCCGCCCGCTTTTCGATTTTCGCTTTTCGCTCGCCATTCGCAATTGCCGTTAGTTAAACGATTCAGTCACGTAATTCATTTGCATGGCGCGCGTGGTCAGGATACGATATCCCCCGACCCCACCGATAATAGCGGCCGGGGGACGAGCGGGGGGATAGGGGAGAACAGAGAGCAGAGAGGAGGGAGGAGAGAGGAGAGCCTGGCGCCTGCTGACGACAATATTTCCAAGTGTACCATTGGGAGCTTGAAGAAAGCAAAGAAAGGAAGACTAGAGCGAAAAAAAGAGAAAAAGAGTGGGTGAAAGAGACAAAGAGAGGCACAAAAAGGGGAAAAAAACTTAAAATAAAGAAAGAGAGAGAGACGTGGAGAGAGAAAAGGAGAACGTATGAGAGAAAAAGGGAAAGAGAGAGAGAGAGAGAGCGATAAAGAAGAAGAAAGTAAGCGAGAGATAGATAGAAAAGAGGTTTGGAGAGAGAGAGAGAAAAAAAATGTAAAGAAAGATAGCTAAACTAAAAGTGAGGAATTAATATAATGAGGGAGAGAGAGAGAGACACAGAGAGAGGGAGAGAGAGAGAGAGAGAGAGAGAGAAAGAAGAAGAAAAACACAGAGCGAAAGAAAAAGATAAAATATAAAAAGAGACAGCTAGAGTGAGTAAAAAGGAAGATACAGGAAGAAAGAGAGAGTGAGAGAGAAGAGGAGAGATAGAGACAGAAATAGAGAGAGATGGAGAGATAAGCAGTCATAGCAAATAAGAAAGTAAGCGAAATAGAGATAGAAAAGGGGAGATGATGAGAGAGAAAAGAAAATATTGCGAGGAAGATAGAGAAAATGAAAGCGAGAGAGTAAAAAAATGAGGGAGTGGAGACAATAAGAAGAAGAAAAGAGAGTCAGAGAAAGAGGGAAAAAAGAGAAACAAAAAGGGATAAAAGGAAGGAATAGGCCGTAGGTAAGAGAAAATGAGAGAAAAAGATAGATAGAGAGAGAGAGAGAGAGAGAGAGAGAGAGATGGGTAAAGATTAAAAGAAGTTCTATGAAAAGAGAGAGAGAAAAAGCGGGAGAAATATAAAAAATAAGTTGTAGCTCGACTCTTCTTCTTCTTAATGGCTACTTCTCGAGCGGGGCTTTCGTGGAATAGTTTCTGGCAGCAGAGTCCTAAATTTGCACGATCTTGATTGAGGCCTCGAGTTCCAGTTCGTCACATAATCCATCCAAAAAACATCATCAAATTTGTGCCCGCTAAGTAACAAGTTGTCGCACCTTGGCCGGGGAGGGGGGAGGGGGCAGAGAGGGAGGGGGGGGGGGGGGAGTTGGTGTCCTTGTGCCGTTGACTTCATTCTCGTCCAGCAACTGTTTAACCAAATTGATGCGTGAAACTTTGTGCGTTTGGCAGCGTGCAAACAATTTGTCGGCTATTTTTTATGCGGCATTCGGTCATTTTTCATGGTCAGTAATTGGCATGGACTCTGACGCTGTCCGACGCAGCCAGACGATGACCCCGCCCATAGCCCCACAGCGACTCCTACTCGGGCTCCTCCCTGACGGAACGTCCTGCATTGTCCCCTTGGGCTGATGACAGAACGCGCTTCGCTCTGGCGTTGTTTCTCACACCATTTGCGGGCTTTCATCTCGGCTGTCCCTCGCACTCAGGGGCTATGCATATATATGCGCTATTTATGTGTGCGTGTGTGTGTGGGTGTGTGTGGGTGTGTGTGTGTGTGTGTCATCTATGCTCACGTATCAATAAGTGCTTGAGACGTGAACTGAATTTTTTATTACCGTTTGTCGAAGTATGCGCAAAAGTGAATGCTGCTTGGCCTGGCCTGGCCTGGCCTGGCAGCGCCGCAGGACGCAGGACGCAGCACGAAGGACACGGGCCACAGGACATTCAGAATATGTCTCTCAGCATGCGAAATTGCCTGTGAAATATTTTCCAAATTTACTATATATATATATATATATATATATACATATGGATATGTCCTTACACTTGCAGGCAGCAAGAAAAAAATTGTTGTTCTTAGTTTTAAGTGTGAGCTTCTACGCTGCAAACCATTAAAATAAGAATTCGACAAGTAGCTTTCTTTAAAAACCTTGATAACTTTTCTTAACTTTTCAAAATTATTTTGCAAAGCTTTTCAAGACACGGTTCAAGATAGTATTTGGAACAAGTGGGACAAAGCATTAAAAAAATGCTCTCAATCTTGAAAATCGCATCAGTTTGGACTAAGTTATTCGAGTGTGAAATATGGGACTTATGGATTCGAGAGCTTAAATGTCAAAATTTGTTTAAATTTTGGCATGATTTTTTTATTTTTTTTTTTTACTAATTGTGACCACCAAAATTGATTAATAATATAAATTGGAAATTGACAATTTTGAAAATTTTTCCAAAATAATTTTTACCAAAAAATTAAAAAAAAAATACATGTTTTTAATATTTCATAAATTTTGAATACATCTAAAGGACAATTCAAAACCAAAATGCAATCAAACTTGAAAGTGAGTTCAGTTTTGATAAAGTTAGCGGAGTTTGAAAAATGGCAGCTGTGGATCCGAGACAGATTAAAATTTCATTTCTAGCACACTTTGAAGTGCTGAGCAAATTACGAAAATTGACTTTCAAATGTGGGCGTTCGATGTTCGCTGTAAACAGTGGGCGTGGCACAAATACACAGACAATTGGCCAAAAGCAGATGCAATTAAATCAATGGCCCAAACGCAGCTAGACAAGCCGATTGCTTCTGCCCCATCGCGACTAATCCGCGGGCCTAATGCCGCACAAGGGGTAAGGGAAGGGGGGGGTCAGGGGTTGGGGGTTATGTATACCCTTTAATTGTGAGCGCTTAAGCGTTGTTTGTGGGGCTTAGCTTTCAAGTTTTGCCAAGTCAAATCATCTCGAGTTACAATAACAGGCCACACCGGGCAAGAGGGACGCAGGACGAGTGTCGCAGGACGCCGGACAAAGTGCGCAAGGGTTCAATGCCAATGGCTTTCAGGTAATTTCTCTTGATGCCCCGCCATTTTGGGGGTTAACTGGGCCAAAAGGACGCTTAAGTCGCCGGAGCGTTAATTACTGCTAAAGACAGCCCCCGAATCCGCAATCCACAGTCCACAGTCCCCCGACCCCGCAGCCCCGCAGCCCCTCAGCCCCTCAATCACCTGTTCGGCAAGTGCAGGTGATTAACGGCGTGGCTGCTGCTGATGTCCTGGCTGGGTCCAGTCCGGCGTCCAGTTCGGAATCTGTGCAGCTGCCCCGAGCTGCTCGCAATTGATTTATAAATCAATAAAAATATGTGCATAAATATTTACCGAGACAATATAAATAAATTACAATCCAATGTGAGCAGTCGGCTGAAAAACCTTATGCAAAATGCAACCGGACAGCCAAAGGACGAAAGGACCAAAGCGAACAGCAGCCACTGCAACAGAGAGGGAAACGTTCAAACTGCCGCACAGCCAGCTCTGAGGTGTGCGAACTAGTGTGGGGGAAGGGGAGCAGAGGGGGAGGGAGAGGGGGCGGGGCAGGGGGTCGTCTGAAGACGTTGCCAGACAATGCTGGAGGCTTATAAGCAAACTGCATAGATGCTCGTTGCGCTTCTGGTCCTTATTAACTGTCAGTGGCCGGCAGCCCAGTGGCCAACACAGGGCGAGGGCTGCCACAGAAGTAGGCCTGCAAATATCATTTGTTGGTTTCATTATTATTTTATTTATTTTCTTTTTTTAATTTCCATTTATTTTTTTGGTCAGAAGTAGTTTCCATTATTATTTGTATTTATTTATTTATTTTTTAATTTTTTTTTATTGTATTCTATCAGAAATATCATTCAATATTCAAACATGGATGCTCGTTGTTCAGTTCTTTTAATAC
Source organism: Drosophila colorata (assembly GCA_035041545.1). Taxonomy (NCBI): domain Eukaryota; kingdom Metazoa; phylum Arthropoda; class Insecta; order Diptera; family Drosophilidae; genus Drosophila; species Drosophila colorata. Next base: position 2,631,419 of record JAWNLD010000295.1, on the reverse strand, counting down.
TTTGTAAGAACAAAAATTTGTAGAAAATGTTCTTTCTTTTTTTTGTATAAATAAAAATGTTTTTATAAAGTAAGAATATATTAAAAATATTGTCTATTGCGTTGTCGAATTTTTTTTCTTTCGTATTTTAGTTTATTGAATAAAAATTTTATTTAAATGCAGAATAAATGAAGAGGTTAAATCAGGGAAAAATAATTAATTCGCCTTCAAAATTTGATGCCATATCTTTTTGGAAATTTGTAGGTACAATATTTACAACTATTTGTTTTTCCAGATTAAAAGATTAAAAAAAGTGAAATTTGTTGTTTAATATTTTAAGATTTTAATGCAGAATTATGATAAATATAGCGAAACCATCTCATTCGTTATCAAAATGGTTTCAGTATTGACAAACTTGTGAAAGTTCAATATTTGCCATATCTCTAAAGGACTTTTCGGATATTAAAAGATATTTTTACGTTAGGTCGATATATGAACTTTAATCTGAAATACACTTTAATTTCTGCTTTAAGGAGGTAAATGTGATCTGCAACTCATTAATTGGCCCTCGTGCGTATTCACGTATTCATGCATATGAAAATAGGATGCAGGACGAAAGACGCAGCAAACAGGACGCAGCTACAACTGCCGCCTAGCAATAGTCAGATTTACTTTGGCCCCATAATTTGATGTATTGTACGAGTGTGTGTGTGTGCGCAATGTGAACGCAATTTAAATATGTGCGCAATTACGTAAAATGTTTACCAGAGCACCGGCCAAAAAGCAACCCAAAAAGTGGCAGCAAAACAATTTCTGCTAACCAGGTGCCAACTAATCAAAAATGCGAGCAATTATAATTGATTAAAATGGGATTCAGTCATTCATTCAGTCAACCGACCATCCATCCATCCAACCATCCATCCATCCATCCATCCAGCCATACATCCATCTTGCATAAAAGGCATCGGCACATCTGCGAAATGTTGCGAATTTGCGCAATTGAATCAGTTCAGTTGATGGCATCCAAACTCATCATTTCTATTTTCAATACAATTATATTTATATTATTTTACAAGCGGTGTGTACTGTACCTTGCCCACAAAAAAAAAAAAAACAAACAAAAAAAAATGTAATTTTCAACACTGTCAAGTATTTAAGAAATAAAAGAAAAACAATCAAGTGCTCAAAAGTGACCAAAAAGTAAATCAAAGCTTTTAAAAGCACTGACAAGTGCATAATAAATACTTAACAGCACTGAAAAGTGCACATTGAGTGCTGAGCAACGCCCAAAATGTAAATAAAAATGCTAGTTATCAAATTATCGATCCCAATGGAAACGTATTTAAAACAACATTTGATGTAGAGAGCCATTCATGAGACTCATGCACAATACTGCAGTGTACGATACGTGGAAAAACATTTCAAATATATGAAATGCGTTGGATGGGTAAAATCGGTAAGAAGCTTTTGGTTTGTGAAAAGTACTTTTTCAGCTTTTTTTAACTAAGCAGAACAAAAGAGAAAAATCGCCTGATCACAAAGCGTTTTCTTTTGCTCTTGATCTTATAATCGTTACGGTTTAGTTTTCCCTCAAAGCTTTGTCTCTTTGGCATGAAGACTTAAAAGCTTGTTATGTTGATCGCAGACTTTCTAAAGCTCACAGTTTGCATTTTAATTTCTTTCAAACTTCTCTCTTTTTCAAGAGCTTTTTGAGTTGTAAGTGATTTGCTTAGCTCTCTCTACATTAATTTCTTACTCTCTCTTTGCTACGCAAGTTGTTTAATGGGATCTTAGACTTCTTACAGCTTTCACTGAGGCAAAACTTTGCGCTCTTGATCCTAATTTTTTTGAAGGACTGATTTCTTAATCAAAAAGCTTCTTAAAGCTTTAATTTTCTCTTTTTTTCCCGTTAACTGTTAACAGCTTTGAAGCTTTTCGCTTACATTTTTAATCGAGCTGTTTTTTTGGTCTACTTTTTCTGTCTTATTTTTCAGTGTTCGTTTAACACTTTAAAGCTTTGAGCACATCGTGCAGTCCGTGCAGGTCTCTTCTTGTGCCGCACATAATTACAAACATAAATGTCGAGCGTTTGGTCCACTCTAAGCGCAGCAGGTCCAGCTTATGGATAAGGACTGAATTGCGTTGTCCACAAAAATGCCATGGAATCAATTTTGCATCAAAATTTGATGCAAAAAGGCACAAGTGCAGAAGGGAGTCGGGGGAGGGGCGGATGGGGGCGTGGTGGGCTTAGCGGTTGCAATGCCACCGCAGCGCAGTGCTTATGCACCTGGCCCGCATGCAGGCCGTGTGTCCAGCCGGGCCTTATCCTGCCCTGTGGTTGCCCGGAACTGGGAGCGGAACAGGTGGGGGCGCTGGGGCGGGGTGGGGCCTGGGCGTGGGCGTGGGCTTTTAAAAAGGGACCAGAGAACTCCGCACCGCACACGAAACCCGAAAATGTAATTGAAAAATTATTTTGTTACACGTGTCCGGCTGCAGTTGCCACAGCCGTAGCCGTAGCCGTAGCCGTAGCCGTAGCCATAGCCGTAGCTATTGCAACGATTGCAGCCTGCATTCGTGTGTGCGTGTGTGTGCGTATGTGTGTGTGTGTGTGTGTGTCTGTCCTTGTTGTCCTGGCTGTCCCCGGCCGTGCGTCGATAATTTCGTGGCCAGGCCAAATTTTAATTAATTTGCCGAATTGCCAAACTCGCAACAACTTCAAATGCTGCGGCACCCGCACAGCCAGAGAGCGAGAGCGAGCGAGAGGGAGTGTGAGAGAGAGAGAGAGAGCAGATCGTATAGCCAAGTCGCCAAACAGCGGGTCGTCTCGTATGTCTCCAGGCGTTAGCTCCGGTTTACTGATTAGCATATAAATTACATTGCCACGCCCCAAATCCTTCGCCCGCTCGCAGCGACTGCAATATGCTGTCGCCTTTTTTTTCTTACCTCTTATTGATTTAGCATTAATTGTTTATTGTTAATAACCGAGCAATACGCCCGCAACTCAAAGCCCCAACCCTGGCGCTGTCTCTCTCGGCTTTTTGGGGCAAGATTCTCGTCTGGCACGAAACTCAATTAACTTGTTAATTTATTTGTCATTTGCTTTGTTCACAACGAGAAATAACACAAATTCGAAAGCCAGGCCAAAGCCGAAGCCAGCTGGCACCGAAGGGGGTGAGCGGGGGCACAGGTGTCGGTACATATATAGGCAGGTGCTGGTCCATCGGGGGACTCTTTGCTGGGCTCTGGTCTCAAATGCAAGCCACCATTTGATAGATAGTTTCGTTGGAATTGATGCCTGGCCAGGCACACAAGGCAAGGTATTTCCCCATTTCCCCATTTCCCCATTTCCCCAAAGGGGCTTCAGTTTTTGTTGGCCGCAATACCAGGCATTATTGGGAGGCCGCTAGCTGAGTTGGAAAGCATCTCCTTTAATCGAAACCCTTTCTTTGTAGAGTGTTTAATCTGTGAGTAGTAGAAAAAATATTTAAACAGTCCTTGCTAAATTCATTGGACATTTGAACAAGGAATTGCAGGTTCGAATCCGAGGCTAGTAAATGTACTAGAAAAATAGCTATATATAAAAATAAATATGTATATGTATATAGTTAATAGTAAATAGAAGAGTTGGGTAAGTCCTTAGGCATTTAATCAAGTGAATTACGTGTTTCCGGGTTCGAATCCCAGGCTGGTGCATATTATAATTATATCCCATACTTTAAATAAAAATAATAATACTATATCCTATACTATATATAATAATTAAAAGAAGTAAAATACACATTTTATTGCGTTTTTCCAGCCATTTTCCTAACTAAAATTTACAAAAAAAATCATTGAGTTTTTTACATGAATATTTAATACTGATTTTTAAGCTGATTGAATGAAAGCACAAAAAAAAAAGAACTGAGCTAATCCAATTTTCCCAAATTTACCGCTTTGGCGATGAATTTTACAATTTTCGGAAAAAAAAAAATTATGTGTTGAGCTGAATTAAAAATCGATTGAACGAAAATTAAACTTTCATCGAGCGATAAGTTTTTCAAAAATACTTCCGCTTAATTTTATACACAGTTTCTAAAAAAAAAAAAAATTGGCTTTAAATTATAAGCAAAACTACCCGTTTGATGGATATTTATCCCTCATTTATTTCGCACGATTTCTAGCTGGATGAGTTGTATGTGACCGGTTTAATAGATTGACAAAATCAATATAACATATTTTTACTTTGTAAAGAGAGCTTGAGAAATGTCTTATTTTATTCATATAATTTTACGCCTATTTGTAGCATTTAATTAAATTTCTTTTTCTCTGATTTCTGCTGATATATTTTCATATAGCTCTATAAAACAGTATTCCACCTATTTTTCACCCTTGTAGGTGGAATTGCCAAAAATAATTTTGTATGTGCTTTAAAGTGAATTAAAGAAAATCTATTGCGAAGTATAAAAAGCTATTTAGGTCTTCAAGTTTTGGTTTGGTCAGTCAAAATGTATATTTACTTGCTCTCTCTCTCTGTCTCTCTTTCTCTCTCTCTCTCGGTGAGTACAATGCAGTTCATAAGCCTCTCACGTATTGACATTCAAGTGCATAAAGTCTAAGCCAAATGGCAATCAGAAAATGGAACTCTATGGACTTGAGAAATTGCTCTTATAGTGCGTGTGTGTGTGTGTGTGTGTGTACGAGTGTGCAAACGGGTGTGTGTGTGTGTGGAAGTGGTTCTCGAAGTGGTTACCGTAGCTGCTGGCTGTTTGGCTGAAAGCTGGGCAAAAGCCTTAAACCGTTTGCTCACTTTCAACTTTCAAGTTGGCAAAGTTTTCGCTTTGTATAATTAAAACTAGGCAGAGCCTGCCAGGGGCTAGGGGCTAGGGGCTAGGGCGTAGGCGGTAGGGGATTGGGAGGTGGTAAACCAAACCAAACCAAACCAAATTGTTTACATGTGTCTTTGTTACAGTTATCATTGGTGGTTTAAGTGGATGGGTGGTTTTGGATGCTTTCCACATTTCAACTCTTTTTGCCGTTTGTCTTTTCGTGTCTTTCGGCTTCGTCGCGTTTGTTTGCATCGTTCTCTCCGTCTCTCTTTCTCTCTTCATATGCATATGCAAGACGCTGACACGCCCACAACTGAGTGCAAGCGCCACACGCCCCCCCCCCCCGCACACACGCGCCCCTCTCTGCCTCGTTGACGCCGCCTTTTATTTAGCATTTTGTTGTTTTTTCGGTTTTCTGCGGTTTTTAATTAAAATTAACTTTGTTTATTTTGCGCTTTTCCCATTTGGGCCGCGCAGCTTCCACTCCCCCTCCTCCACCGCCTCCCTCCCGGCTCGTCTTTTGCCTTGAGAGCGATGTTTACTTTAACCATTGCACATTGTTGTTGCTGCTGCAGTTGTAGCTGCTTGTAATTGCCGCCATTTGCTGTTGTCGTCATAGCCATCAGCAGCAGCAGCAGCAGCAGCAGCAGAATTCGCATTCGCATTCGCCTTGCCCATGTTGTTGTTAGTTTTACCTGTTGTCAGCCGCCTCATCCGACTGTCAACTGCCAGCTGTCGACTGCCAGCAGCGCTCGAGCTGAGTTTTCGCAATCATCGTCATCATCATCTCCCGTCTCCCGTCTCCCATCTCCCATCTCCCGTCTCGCATCTCTCGCACTCGTTCGCTCTGTGTGTAACTTTTTCGTAACTTTGGCCAAGTTTTTGTTATGCCTGCCGGCTGGCTAAAGCCCCGTCGCCGACACTTAACTGCCATGCGAGCGCAAGTCTCGCACTGCTGCACTAGAAGTTACCCTGTAGCAAGCAAGCTAGCGTCTAAGCCAAACTGTACGCTTACTATCGTAACTTCCTATCGACTATACTAGTATAAGGTAATATAATCTCGATTTATATATTAATCGATTGTGTACTATCGATAGTTACAATCGATAGCTTTAATAGTTGACTATCGATAGTAAGCAGAACTTATAAAATTGTTTTCGGGTCTATATAATAGTCTCGATTTATATATTAATAAACCATTACGTTTACTTTCCATAGCATCGATAGTTTACTATCGATAGTTACAATCGATAGCATTAATAGTTGACTATCGATAGTTAGCAGAACTAATAACATACATATTAATAAACCATTACGTTTACTTTCCATAGCATCGATAGTTTACTATCGATAGTTACAATCGATATCAATAATCAATAGTTCACTATCAGTTAGTTAATTAATAAACATGATTTTCGAGTCTGGCAAGCAAGCACGAGTCTAAGCAACACTCTTCGTTTACTATCGATAGTATCGATAGTTAGTAAAATTCATACGAATTATTTACTAGTTTATATAATCTCGTTTTATATATGTTAATAGACCATTCTGTTAACTTTCCATAGTATCGATGGTTTACTATCGATAGTTACAATCGATAGATTTAATAGTTGACTATCGATAGTTAGCAGAACTAATAACATACATATTAATAAACCATTACGTTTACTTTCCATAGTATCGATAGTTTACTATCGATAGTTACAATCGATATCAATCATCAATAGTTCACTATCAGTTAGTATAATTAATAAACATGATTTTCGAGTCTGGCAAGCAAGCACGAGTCTAAGCAACACTCTTCGCTTACTATCGATAGTATCGATAGTTAGTAAAATTTATACGAATTATTTACTAGTTTATATAATCTCGTTTTATATATGTTAATAGACCATTCTGTTAACTTTCCATAGTAGCGATGGTTTACTATCGATAGTTACAATCGATAGCATTAATAGTTGACTATCGATAGTTAGTAGAATTTATAAGTATGATCTTCGATCTTCTACTACAAGGTAACCTAAGGTAGCCAGTAATTTTTCAGTCTCGATCCCATTAAACCATTAAAGATTGTTTACTATCGATATTATCGTAAGGTCGAATCCATGAAAAGGACCCAGAAACAGAGAGACTCCTAATATTATATCGTTTCTGCTGTTTTGGAGATGCAAAAGTAACCCCAACTAAGAATGGATTATCGATAGTCACAACTATCGATAGTTATTTCTATCGATCATCGTCATTTTCAGCTTTCATCAAACAGAAGACCATCCACCCATTAGTTTTACAGGGTATTCGCGGCCCATATACGCCTCGCAGCCGCAGCCGCAGCAGCAGCAGCTGCAGCCCGTTTGCCATTTTGATTATCGCATTTATTTGCCTTTCGATGCATTTCGTGTTTGTCTTGCACTTGGCGCAAATAAACCGACAAATAATAAAACTATCAAATTACAACGGCAGCGCGAACAGATCCTGCCAGCGCGTCCTTAGGCATGGCTCTCCGTGTAGTAGTTGTCCAGCGTGATGTTGCGGCTGGGCGCAGTGGGCGCCGCCGTGGTCAGTGAGCCCTCCGAGGTGGTGCTGGTGCTGCTGCCGTCGTCCGCATTCCGATCCTGGCCAGCTGGCAGGTCCGCCGCCTTCGAGCTGGCCGCGCCAGCGTTGGTCAGCGGCTGCTCCGCGTAGAGCTGCTCGAGCAGATCGCGAAAGAGCGTCGGATTCACGTTGATGCTGACGCTCATGAGGACGAACCAATCGCCGTAGCCGGCGCTGGCCAGCACCTTGCGCACGTGGGCCTTGGGCATGCCCCGTAGATGCGTGCGCAGCAGCTGAAGTCGCAGCTCCGGACAGCAGACGAGCAACAGGCGATACAGGATATTGATCGCCGCCAGCATGGCGATGAAGAGGAACCACACGTAGAGCACGGCGAACAGCTTCTCGTTGAGTATGTTCAGCGGCAGGACGCACAGGATGTCCAGCACGTTGGGCGTGCCGCTCGGCCCATAGATGAACATCTCGCACTTGGCCACCTTGGGAAAGACGCGCGAGGTCATCAGATTCCACAGATTCCAGTCGTAGACGGGTATGGCGGCCAGCGCGTGAATATACTTGTGCCAGAAGCCATTGAAGATGATGTCCATTAGCCAGAAGTTCAGCACCTGCCAGGCAATAATTCGGTTATCGAGTTTTGTAATTTGTGGGAAATTCATTTTCAAATACAGTAGGAGTAAAATCAGGACGAAAATGCCATCAAACATGGCAATCGGTTCAGTTTTGTCAAAGTTATAGGAGTTGGAAATCTGGGTGTTATGGACCCAAGAGCTTTACATGTAAAATTATTGTCAATTTTGACCCGTTCAGAATCAGTTTTAATGTGACAACCACAATCGATTAAAAATATAAATTTCGAATTCTAAATTTTAAACTTTTTTATTTTTTTTTCGAAAATAGTTTATTTTTGTGCCAAAAAATTTAAAAAAAATTTTCTTTTTAATTAAGAATATATTTTAAACGTAGAATCAATCTAGAAGACAAATTACGACCAAGCTGCCATCAAACATGAACATTGGTTTAGTTTTGATAAAGTTATGCAAGGAAATATGGGAGCTATGGAGCTTTAAAAATGTGTTAAAAATGTTTGTGATCAAGTTACAAATATATATGTAAATATCATACAACAAATAATGCAATTGTTATCGATAACAATCGGCAGGCAATAATATCTTGTTTGCAATTGATTATGATTAAGATTTAATAATTCGAACAATCGAAACACGAGATATTGAACTAAATATCGATAAGTGCTTAAATCGATTACAGACGAAAAACGTTAGGTATCGATACATGGCTACAATCGATGGGTTACAAATCCGTTAAAAAAAAATACAATTATCCGTTAGCAAAACATAAATTATTTCAGCAACAGCCTGAAGAACTTGAACGATAGTTTTCAAAAAAAATCGATAAACGCTATATTCGTTCATTGGCGAATTCGCATTGAATACTCACGCTTATGATCAGATTGAGCAGCTCGCAGAAGGCGTACTTGATGGCATAGCAGCAGTGGATGGCCGAGAAGTGTGCGCGGAAGTATTTGGTCAGCATGCGCAGTCGCATCCGATAGGTGTCCTCCAGGATCAAGGCGTCGCCGATCTCGCAGCACAGCTGCTCCATGCGCTGGCCCTCCCACACCTTCCACAGGTACGACGGGAAGTAGAAGAGTAGCGACTGAAACAGCAATATCATGAAGACCCACTGATAATAGCGCAAATACATGCGTTTCGTCACGCCCCGCGTCTCGGGACCGACGCCCTCCGCTATCGAAATAATCCTTGCGTACTGCTCATTCTGAGCCAGGAGGGCGCGCATTCCGCTCCGGTTGAGCGCGAGCCGCGGCTGCTGCTGCTCCAGTTGGGCCAGTTCCGGCAGCGGCTTGCTCGCATCGACGCTGTCGTTCTCCAGCGGCAGGATGTAGGTGCCCATGGTCCAGCAGTAGGACTGCACGTATTCCGTGTGCTTCGTCGAGCTGAGGCAGAGGATCGGCTCGCCGAAATACTGCTTCGCCGAGAGCAGGAACGTGCAGGTCAGCAGGATGACAATCGTGCACTTCGAGTGCAGCGTGAATATCGGATCGTAGATGCGCACCGTCTTCAGGCGCAGGTATTTCGAGAGCGGCTTTACGGCTGCGTACATATTGTGCACTTGTTGTTGTTGCTTTACTTGTTTTTGTTTTTTTTTTAATTTTTTTAAATTTTTTTTATTTGCTTTTTTTCTGTTTTTTGAACTGCTCTCTCGCGCTCACGTGCCTGTGTTCGAATTGAAATATCTCACAAGCGTGACAGCCAGGAGAAGCACAGAGAAAGACAAAGAAAGAGAGAGAGAGAGCGAGAGAGAGCATAAGAAACACACGCAATAAAAATAGAAAAGGAAATGGAGCGAGCGCGAGTGAGTGAGAGAACGTGTTTGAGCACACGCTGACAGGCTACTGAGCTGTGTGTGGTTGTCTCGCTCTAAAAAAAAAAAAAAAACAAAGCAAAAACAGTGTTGGATAACTTTGTGCTGAGCTGTCAATTTGGAGATGGAGATGGAGATGACAACTAACGGTAAAACAGAGTGTTCCTAATTGTGGCTTTTAGAGAAAATTTTATAAAGAGAAAAGAGTTTATCGAATTTTAAAGTAAGATATATCAAATTGTTAAAGAACAGATTGCCGATAACCTCTAAGCATCGCGTTAAAAATGGTATTTGCTTAATTTTATGCTTAAAGCATAATTCGCAATTTTAGTTTTTGCCATTATTAAAATTGATTTTGAATTTTTGCCAAGTTTTTATAATTTTTTGTTGAATTTCGTCATTTGGGCAATTAATTGGTCAGTGGTTCGAACCACAGTCCGAGACGCTTTTTTTAAATTATTAACGATTGCGTATAATTGTTTTTGTTGCATAGCATAAGGGGTTGGTAGGTGGTGCTGCTTTCTAACATGTAGTTTCCCTGGGGCAGGTGCAATATTGTATATTTTTTATATTTTTTTTTTGTGTACAAATAATGGTTGCGTATATGTTTTGGCTGTGATTACATTGGGAGGGAGTATTGCGCTGTCGGTTACACCCGATTGATATAACAATATTTCGGAATAAACAGAAAAAATTTAAAAAAAAAATACTAATAAATAAATAAAGTAGTAAAATATACTTTCAAAAATCAATTGGAAAAGTTATGGATTTCTCTAGTGTTGCTTTATGCAATAACTGAATTTTGATGATTTTTCGTAGGATTCTGTGGCTTTTGTGTTTGCAGGCCTAATTAAAAAACGCAGTTAACACATGCAGAAGTCGAGTTTGCGCCAATTGTTTTGTTGTTTTGCTTTCAACTAGAGCAACAATTTTGGCCAACTCGACGGGCAACAGAAAGCTGATTGCCGTCGAGTGGCAGCGGCCACTTTGTTAACATTAGCATTTACCGTTGCGGCGATCGGGTCGAGGGTCGCTCTTTAACACGAATTGCCATGACTTTTGCTATTTGACACGCATATTAATAATGCCTAGTGGCAACCGCCCCGCCCCGTCTCCGCCCCGCCCATCTACATCGTATATGTATGAGGATCACGAGCGCTGGGAACGACAACGAATGGCGGCAACAATAATAATAAAATGATTAATCGATGCTACATGACTGCATATACAAAATGCGGGAGCGCGTCGGGGGATTAATTCCCAATGCTGTGTCGTCATCCAGCGTCATTACCGACTACCCCCACATCATGCCCAGCCTCAGTCTCAGCCACATCGTCATCATCATCATCGTCATCGTTGTGAACACTCAACATCATCATTATGAGAGCAACATTCAACATTATCATTGGGCACGCGGCTGCCGTGCAAATGTTTATTGTGGGAATTCGTTTGCTGCTCCAGCGACGTGTCGCCTGCTCATCCCCTCACCCTGCCCCCCTCACCGCCCACCCGCAATCCAAGTGCCCCCCCGGCCCCCAGCTTGACGGCAAATTAAATTTATGAATTCTTTCGCTGGTGCGTGACCAGAGATTTACTATAATCAGGCATCGGGAATCAGCGAACACGCTCAGGAGACTAATTAGTCGAGTACCCAGTGCCAGTTAGCGCCAGCAACAACAGTTAGCCCCCCCCCCACACTCCTTGTGCGCCTCCCACTTTCCACTTTTGCAATAACAAACACAAATGATAACAAGTACAAATAATGAGGTGGGGTCTAATCGACTGCGCCATACGCTGTTCGCAGCATACAAACGTCTACAAGGAGTCTGCTTGATAATGCGCTTGGTAATTGTCAAACTTTAAGCCCAAAAAGCAGTGGCTTTAAAACTGTGATTTTTTAGAAATATTGATAATTGCATTTTTTATTGTTCGACTTTTCAAGGAGCTCCCACACTCAAAAGTGCGGAAGAGAAAGCTATTTCATGGGCACAGCCAACACTTTATCGACACATATGGAAAAATGGCGTATTGAGTCCATGTCCATATACTCGATTGTCACTTTGTGCACAGAGTATAATTATAATTTCTCGTGGCGCATTGATTTCTTTGGGTGTCTGTCCATTGATTGCCATAAATTATACAACACGGACCAACTAATTTGGCAGCAGGTCGGCGAAAAGCGTTTGCCACTCGGCACTCGTCGCCAGGTGGCGCCAGCACAACACCCACACACACACACACACACACGCACAGACGCGCCTTGTTCGTGTGTTGACAGCATTTTAAATATTTATTTAAATGGTATTCATTATTTAAAGCGATTTCCCATTGACCACAATAACCGAAAAACGTTTGTTGACTGTTGCCACGCCCTCATCGCACTTTTTGACAAGGGGTCAGGGGCGGGGCAGGCAAGGGGACAACGGGCGGGGTGCACAATTCGCGCTTAAATAAATAAATTGAACAATTATGCGTGGTTGCGGTCGTTTTGGCTTTGATGGAGTCCACTTTCAGTCTCCTGGCATAATCCTATTACCACGCACTGTAACTCCGCTTGTGGTCACACTTTTCCTATACCCTGTGCACCCATGTCGAGCTGTAGATTTATTTTTGGGCTTCAACGGTTTTAACTTGTGCAAAACTGAGACGATTTCTTTGATCATGTTTTATGCCTCTTTAATTAGCTGATTTTATAATAATAATAATTTGTAAATATTTGTTTGAATATAATTTTCAAAATTTTAAATGTTGTCTGATCATTCTTAGAGGTTTTTCTTTTTTCTTTTGATAAAAAATTTTATTGTTGACTTAAGCTTTGAAATAGTATTATACTTAAAATATTCTAAATATGTTTATCACCTTGCTTGGATCGAGTTTTATTTTTTTCTTTTCTTCAAATTTAAAAACCTGTTTTTAAATATATTTCACGACTTCAAAGGACACGTAATCTAAATTATTTTAAATTTGGCTTTAAATTTCTATAAATTTAACAACACTCAAACAAATTCTATACCTAGTTTTTATGTAAGTAATATTATATGTATTAAATATATTATTTTTATACGTATATTAACATTTTTTGTGCTTTCTTCTTTTTCAAAGAAAATATTCTGCATTTATTTTTATTAAATTTTTTTATATTTTGTACAAATATGCTTAGCTTGTAAAAATGTTCAAATATTGCCTAAATTTGTAGTTGGCTAATGGGCATGTGTTAGTCGAGCATTGCACTGCGTAGCACTCATATTTGTATTTTTTTTATACTTTGTTTTTATTCCATTTTATTTTTATTTTTTTGTTGGATAAAAACGCCGAACAGCTGCAAAAAATTAACAACAATTGATTTCGAATTGCAGGTGGCATGTGGCAAGTGACAGGTTGCAAGGGGGTAATAGGCTTGAGAGGCAGTAAAGATAGAGAGGCAGAGAGAGAGAGAGAGGCAGAGAGAGAGAGAGAGAGAGAGGGAGGGGGTACAGTCTGCTGTATCGTCGTGTTGCCACATCTGCGGTTGTCTCTCCACCTCTGCGCCGGGCACTTGTCAATTGCACTTGGAAAGCGATTGCGGGTCGGAAAATGGCGACCGCAAGGCGGCCACAAGACCTGACCACTGAAGACTATCGTTGGGGCAGCCGCTCGAGTGGGTGATGGTGGGATAGTTGAGGGGGAGGGGGGGGACTAGTGCCTGTAACTGGCAACCTTTTAGTTGTGCGTGGCCTTTAATAATGCAACTGCTTTCCAATGTGGCCCAGTTCGCAATGCTAGTTTCCTGCTGGCGTCCGCCCCGCGGCTGCACAACAGCATCATTATTATTAGCATTGCAAAGAAAAAGAGCGTGGAGTGGGGTGGGAGTGTCGCCTGGGGGTTGGGGCTTGAGTGAGGCGGGCGTTGTTATTATTATGTGCCAACATGGTCGTCAACGTGATGCCGTCGAGGCGACGATATCAGCATATGTTACAGCAGCAGCATGTGTGTGTGCGTGTGCGTGTGTGCGTGTGTGTGTGTGCGTGCGTGTGTGTGGCTAGCATCTTGCTGCCGTGCATTGTTCGATTAATGACTTAACGACGTGCGCTGAATAACTTTGATTTAGTGTTATCTCATTTCAGCATTCTCAGCAACCGTTCCAGCTAATTGTATTTATTTACTAGACACACATACACACACACACACACACTGACTAAAATTAGAAAATTTGGTCGCCTGAAGCTTTTAATTAATATTAGTATTAAAGCATATTATATGTATTTATATATATGCATATAGAATATAGATGTATTCAACAAAGAAGTAAACTATTTTTTACCAAATTCCCATTAATGCTAATCCTAAATCTAAAATTTAAACTCGCTCTACAGCAGCGAAAAAAGATAAAGAGAATTTGAAAAGTTTATATCCACATATATATTCATTTAAATTGGCCAGTTAAGCTAATTTGTTCATCTGCGGAATTCCAACCAGCTGGATCGACAGTCAGATTGTATTGTTTACCAAACCTATTTTTTCTGGCGGCCCCATATGACGAAAAACCTTTTTAAAAATTGTTCTCTGTTAAGAAATAAAAATTAAATAAAAAATAATTTTTAAATTTGGCATCTATTTCGTGGCTTTTTTCAGAGGTAACCTGGCGTTTTTGATCATTACTCGAGACTGTCATAATCGATTTTGAAAATCTTTACACTTCCTCAATGCTAGTAAATAAATCTAATAATCAGCCACACGTACTTTTAAATTTAAATTATTAGTTTTGCAGCTACATAATTTTGAATTAGGAAAATTTGAATTTCTTGTGCGGTATTTTGTCAGATTTTTTGACTTTAAAATTCGTGGAAAAGTCGAAAAAAATTGTATTTTGTTTCTCTGAGTACTCAGTACAGGCCAGATTATTATCTACTTTAAAACCTTATATTAGGAAAATTTTGATTTCTTGTGCGGTATTTTGTCAGATTTTTTGACTTTAAAATTCGTGAAAAAGTCGAAAAAAATTGTATTTGGTTTCTCTGAGTACACAGTACAGGCCAGATAATTATCTACTTTAAAAGCTAGAGTATTTCTAGTCAATAAAAAAGGACACTTAAAGAAAAAAAAAATGTAATTGCAGACTTTAATCGAATACAAGTCTTGTCAAAATTTGTCTAATGTGAAAATTGCTTAATTAAATTTCAAATTTCATACAGTTCCGAAAAATTCGTGGAAAAGTCGAAAAAAATTGTATTTGATTTCTCTGAGTACACAGTACAGGCCAGATAATTATCTACTTTAAAACCTTATATTAGGAAAATTATGATTTCTTGTGCGGTATTTTGTCAGATTTTTTGACTTTAAAATTCGTGGAAAAGTCGAAAAAAATTTTATTTGGTTTCCCTGAGTACTCAGTACAGGCCAGATAATTATCTACTTTAAAAGCTAGAGTATTTCTAGTCAATAAAAAAGGACACTTAAAAAAAAAAAAAGAAAAAATGTGATTGCAGACTTTAATCGAATACAAGTCTTGTCAAAATTTGGCTAATGTGAAAATTGCTCAATTTAATTGCAAATTTCATACAGTTCCAAAAAATTCCAAATATAAGATACAAATACAGTACAGTATCCTTGAGCCCAGGCTGCTAACTCTTTGGTATTTCTCCGATCAACATTTCACGCTTTCACCCAAAACTAACCAAATTGACCAGTTGCATGTGCCGCCACACTTGGCCAGTTGTTTAGTTGGCCAGTTAGTTAGTTGTCCGGCACCGCCTCCGCCTCCGGCTCCGGCTCCACTTCCGACTGCGTCTCCGTCTACGTTTCCGGTTGGGAGTCCAGCAGACTTCGTCTGCCCGGGCAGCCGCCTGGGGCAGATCATGTTTAATTAGCTCTAATGAATATTTAGCCGGCACGGCCACGGCACGTTTCCCGTTTGCTGGCCAATGCAATTTTCCTACACGCTTTTCTATTAGTTTCTGACCAACTGTATCGCTGCCGCCTTCCTCTGCTAAACCCATTCAGACAGTCAGACAGTCAGACAGACAGACACTCATACGGTCTTTGGCTCGTTATTTGTAATTTGTTGTAAGTTTTTGTTTCAGTTTTTATTGTTGTTGCCAGTTGCCGGTTAACACTAGCCTTGTCCCCATTCCGCCGGTTACCCCCCACCCATTTGCCCCCATTGCCAATTTCAGCGCACATTCCTTGTGCTCATTATGCCCTTTTTGGGCAGGGTATTTTTGTTTTGTTATGAAAACTGCACACATTAAATTTAACTTGTTATTGCTTTAGTTTTAAGTTTTTTTTCTTTGTAAGACATTGAACACTTATTTTATCGATTGAACAAAATTCAAAAATTCACGAATGGAATATAGGAAATATATGAAAAGCGCCTAATTGTAAGAAAATTTGTTGTTCATCTAATTAATTTTAAGCATCTGCGTAAAAAGTCATTTGAGATTTAACACTTTAATTTTTTATTGAATTTGGAATTTAAAGAATTTATAAAATAATCTTTTTTAGGAATATATAATATTATAAATATGCTTGGTAATTATTTTGAGTAGCGTATTTTAAATTCGGCTTCGCATGCTTCTCTTCTTTGTTATTGTCTTTCTATTTGTGCTGTTGTTACAGCTAAGGATTTTTGGTTCCAGTTTCGTTGCAGCTACTGGTTCGGGTCTTGGGCTCGGGTTCGGGTTCGGGTTCGGGTACGGGCTTGGGTTCGAGTTCGAGTTGGAGTTGGAGTTCCGTGTCGGTGTCTGGTTCTGGTTCTGTTTCTGTTTCTGTTTTTATCGACATTGAAATGTGGCCCCAAAACAGTTTCAGCTCATAAAAATACAATTTGCTGCTGCTTATTTTTTACGATGCACATGAGGGCGATGCTTGGCCTCCCGTTGGTCCTGTTCCTGGCCCTGCTCCTAGTTTGAAAGGCAGCCTCTAGCTGTCTATGTGTGTGTGTGTGTGTGTGCGGCTTTGGCCAAAACTATTTTCGAGCTTGAAATGACGCACACATGCTCCAAGTGCGTCCAATGTCCACTGTCCACTGTCCAATGGCAATCGGGTTGCCACCAAGTTATGTGTCTGTCTCTCTCTCTCTCTCTCTGTGTGTCTGTGTGTGTGTTGCACGTTTTGCGGGAGTAGGCGGGGGGCGTGTCATTGCCAGCTGCTGCCTGCTTCGGTTGCAGGCATTTAAACGTTTAAGGGATTTGTTTATGTTGCCGCTCCATTTTGGGTCAAACGATTCGAGCAGCTATACACCCCCACCCCCCACACCCTCACCCTTCCTCCTCACTCTGCCAGCGCTCTCCCCTCACTCCAATGGCTGCAAATTGGCAAGTTGCTTAAGCATAAAAACAATGCGGCCAACTGAACGGCCCATGTATTCATAATCCTGCCTAATAATCCACAACAACTATGCCCTTTGCCCTGCCCCCTCGCAAATGCCACACGAGCGCACATATTGCGGGGCGAGAGGGGGTTGTGGGGTGTCGTAGAAAAATAAAATGAAATTAAATAAAATAGGCAAAAATGCTTTAGCCAAATAGATAATATGAGCGCAGCTGGATTTTCAGCACAATCACATGTGTGGTTATGTGTGTGTGTGTGTGTCGGTTTTAACTATCATTCAATACAATTAAATTAGTTTTTTTTTCAAATATTTTACCTGCACCTCTTACGGCGATTTTCTGCTTTTTATCTGCTTTAAAACTGCTTTTTCTGTGCTGTAAAGCTGCTTTAAAAAATTCTTTAGCTGCTTTAAAGCTGCTTTTTAGCTGATTTAAATCAGCTTTTTAGGTGCTTTATAAAAGTCTTTAGCGGGTTTGAAGCTGCTGTTTATCTGTTTTTTATGAGTTTTATAGCTGCTTTAAGACTTTTTTATTTTTAGCTGTTTTAAAGTAGGTTGCTTTGAAACAGCTTTAAACCTGGATTTTGAGCTGCTTAAAAGCTGATTTTTAGGCTGCTTTGAATCAGCTTTAAAACTATTTTTTAAGCGACTTCAAAGCAGCTTTCAAAAAAGTTAGAAAGCACTTTTGACCAAGTAATCAAATATCCAAATAAAACCAAAAATTGAGCTGTGCTTCAAGTCCTCGTGGAACCAGTGCTCATTAAATTTTGAACTAGTTATGAATTAGCTTAAAGCTAAAAATCAGTTCACATGCCAAATTTTTGCTACTGAACTAAATAACGTTCTATGTTATAACTCCTCCGAGCTTTTGCATAATTATCCACGTGCCATTTGAACTGGCTCACAAGGAGAGTGGCAATGTGTGGCGCAGTGTTGGAAAATGTTCAAAGGCATAAATTCAGTGGTTTAGATGGTTGCACATGCATATGGATGGTTAGTATATAATACGCTCATGCATATCCATGTTTAAGGAAGGAGAGGGGAGGGGGAGGGGGAGGGGGAGGGTGGAGGGGACTGGGATAAAGTCGAAGCCATTGCACTTATTGTATAATTATGCAATTTAATGAATACTAAAAAGCTGCAAACCAAGCAAAGGCGATGAAAGGGCGCGCCAGAGAAAGAGAGTGGGAGCGCGAGGCAGCGAGAGGGGTAAGTAGGTGGGGGTTGGGGTAGCGTAGGGTGGGCGGGGCAGACACGTGCAATAAATACAAACTGTACTGCGCCAAAGAAAATGAAAAGAAAACGTGAGTATAAAATTAAGAAAATGCAATGAGAGTAGAAGAAAACAAGGAAAAACACAGCGCGTAATTTGAGCTCTCTCTCTCTCTGTGTGTGCGTGTGTGTGTGTTTGTGTGTGTTGCCGCCATGTTGATTATTATAGTTATTATTGTGGACCGCCAGTTGCAGTTAGCAACAGTTACCCAGTTGCCCCCCGTCGACTTTGCGCCAGTTGCTGAACATTTGTAACGGCATTTTAGGCGCCCGCCGAGCTGCCAACTCGTTCAACTGCAGTGGCCAGCCGGCAAGTGTGTGTGTGATAGAGAGAGAGCAGATGAGGCGGCAGCGCTAGATAACGATGCGGTATTTAACATAAACTGTTTTGCCTACGGTTTTAATTTTGTTCAAAATTCTCTTTTTTGTTGTTTGCGGGAACTTTTAAGAGAAAATTTAACTGAAATCGGTCGCAGGCTCTTGGACACTGGCTGGGTAGTATTATTAGCGGAATAGAGTATCGAGCCAGCCAACCTTAACGCTCTAAATATCTGCTTGATGAGTAGTCTACATTTTAGCCCCCATCAAAATTCATATTCCCATTATAGAACAAAATTCCAACTATTTTCGGTCCGAGCAGATTTGTATGGGATATGACTTTAAACATAAAAGAAAATTTCTTTATCAATATTTATGATAACAAAAAATGTTACAGAATGGGACCAAATTTAAAGAAGCCATTTTATTGTGTATTTAAGATTTTCTAAAATTAAAACAATCATGTGAATGTTAAAAATTAACCAACATAAGAATAAAAAAAATGTTTCCATTTTATTAACGTATCTTATCAACTGATTTAACTATCATTTAATGTGTTTTTAATGTCTTTTGGCTAACTGAATGTTTATTAGATTATTTAGGCAAATAAATTTAAACAAATTAAATCTATAAATTGGTTCATTATAGAAAAGGAAAATATTATATTTTATATACTTTCAAGTATCGAAATAATAAAAAATGGCCATATCGCTAAGCCGATAAAATGGCGATATCTCTATGCTTTATCGGATATGCCGCACTTTTTCGCCTGCATAGACATTCTGTAGGGCATGTGAGCTTCGTCTTAACTTTAAGCTCGCATTGGCTGCGTTTTTTAATTTTCTTGCTACGCTTTACTCCGAGCGTGTGTGTGTGTGTGCGGGTGTGTGTGTCATTTTATGCATGAATTTTTTAATAGCTTAAATATGCGGCAATAAAACTTTAGCACGCTCATCTTATCGCCAACGCTGGCAAGTTCTGCCATACAACTACGCCAGCTGCCCCGCGACCCCCCCCCCCTCCCCCCTCCCCCCTCCTTCTCCCCACCCCAGTCTGCCAGACTGACCCGACGTCGCACGTAGCTAATAAAAGCCACACCACGACTACGGCCCAGATGCAGATGAAGATGTGGAGTTGGCGTTGGCAGCCGCCGACAAGGCGCCTCAGCACGTGCCACGCCCACCGTGGCCACCTGGCCACGCCTGGCTGCCCGACCGGGCTGGCTGTGTAGGTAGCCAGCATCTTGACTTTTAACTAGCTAACTTGATAAAACTACAAAACTATACAATAAATATGCAAAAAGCGCTGGCAAAAGCAAAAAGAAAAAGTATAACAAAAAAATTAAGAACTTTCAAGTGCCGACTATTAAATACCCTTGCATATATAAAGTATGTTTTATTTCTTACCGATTGTTGCCATGGCTGATACATATTGATTTCGACTCAGAGAAGAAATTCCAAGAATAAGCAATTTTTCAATATTTTTTAATTAAGCATAAAACATTATAGTTTTCTTAATCAACCGATAATGAACAAAATTCTCGAATGAAGTGCAAAATACTTGGTACAAAAATGTATTCTACTTTAAGCCTCAAAATTTAAAAAAATGAGTCCTATATTTATAGGTGCTTGGGATTATAAAAATGTTGTTGAAATTTGGTTTTTTTTATGAAAATGGATCAAAAAACAATATTACAGGGTGACTTGAACGAAAATTATTCTCAAATTACAAGAAGATGATTAATTATTAAAAAATATAATTTTGTAATATTTAAAAAACCTTTTTTACTAAAATTTTAAAATTTTTTAAATTAAAAATTTAGAATTTATTTATCAATAAAATATTGTAATATTTTTCTCGAATGTCTAAATTGTTCCAATCCGGTATCGGTATCCGGTATCCGATAAAAATGATTATTATTATTACACTCGACAACATTTTCGTGATAAAAATTGGAAAACCGTTCGCGAGGGTATGTCAAAAGGCGAGCGCACGCTTGAGAGGATTGCTTGGCAATGGGAGGGGGGTAAGTGGGCAGTAGCGCGCAGAAGGGGGGAGCTTCAAGTTGGTAAGGTGTCGACGATAGCTGAGTTGGCCCTGCAGCGCATAAGTGTTTGCTGGCCATTGCATTGAAGATGCCCCACGGGCGGCTGACAACACGGCACGGCACGACACGCCACAGCGCCCGCACCCCCGCACCCCACACCCCACCTGCCACCCATCCCACCCCACTTCTGCTCCTGTTCCTGCCTCTTGGCGTGCTCTAAGTCAGATCTTAACTGGCGCTTTATGCGCGCGTCTTTGGTCGGTGGAAGGTGTCGTTGCAGTTCCCCAAGCAATTTAACCCATACACACACACGTACACGCACACACACACACACACACACACACACACTCAGCCCTTTTATGCTTCTCTCTCTTCCGCTCGATGAGCAGGAAATGCATATGAACTAAGCCATCTTTGATAAGCAAAAACTATGCAAATTATGATATGTTATTTTATACCAGTTGAGCATTATCTTTTTCTATAGCTACTTCCAATCAGTGGAAGTCCTTAAATTGCTTATTTCCATCAAGTACATATACATATATAGTTTAAATATATGCGAGAAATCAGCACATAGTAAAGAGTATACAAAATTCTCAATTAAAAGAAAGATATTTGTTGTAAAAAGTCAAAATCAATTTTCACCCTTTTCACGACCCTTTCCACCCAGCTAAAAATCGGTGAAACACTACTAAAGTAGTACGCATAGAATTATGAAAGACGGCTGGAAAAAAAAGCGAAAAGGAAAAGAGCTTACACTCATTTTTCACGCTTGTGAGTGGAATTGAAACCTTGAGCAAATCCTTTAGCTTCATAAATAAGTAAATAACAACAAATAATAATAAATAATGTTTAAAATCACTTGTGAACAGAAATTGCTTTAAAGCCAAGTTCGTATTCTGTTTAGGGCCCGCCCCATATTTCACCAGGGATTATATGCGCCGAGCAAGAGGAAGACAACCTTTTGTCGCAGCTAATCTGTGTAGTATCGCTGCTTAGGCATATCTTAGCTTGTGCTTGGACCCTTTTTGGGGTGCCGAGCTTTAAGTGCACGTCTCCTCATGGGGGTGGGGTGGGCGTGTGTGTGGGTGTGCGTGTGTGTGTGTGTGTATGGTGTGTTGGCATAGTTTTTAAGTTTATAGGCTTGTTATTTCATTAGCATAATCAAATGGCTGATCAGCCTCAGTGGCCTGAAGGGGCGTGCCAATAGCCTGTATATGTACACATACACTGAGAGAAAGACGCGTTTAAAAATGTATTCATTCATGTACATATTTAGCAGATTTTGCTTGATTGAATATGTTTATATTGAGCACGAATCTGTTTTGAAATTAAAGCATAATAAAACAATATTCTTGAATTAAGCAGAAAATACTAATTACAAGAATTTTTGCTCTTGAAACAAACATGTGGATTAAGTAGTAAATTTAAGTCTGGTATTTTGAGATTTTTGGATATGAAAGAATCTTTTTGAAATATGAATTCTGTGCTGAAGTTAAGGAAAATTTAACTTGGCGAATTTTGAATTTCTTTGTACACGATTGTAGCACATGTCGCTTGATTTTTTCTCGCAGTGTATGTGTATATATTTTAATTCTTTAGTTAGGTTGTTTCCTTTCTTTACTTTTCAATCAATTCCCATCGCTTTTACCGTTGTCGCTGCCTTTGTGCCTTTTACTGCCTTACACGGCCCCTGCCCCCCTCTCCCCCTCCCTCTGAGCCACGCGCTGTCAGCAAATCTCTGCTGAAAGCCATCAACTGGCAGGCATTGTCAGCGACATAACAAGGACACGCAGCTGTAGCTGTTTACACTTTACTCACCCCCTATAGCACAAGTTTTAGCTGTGCAGCGGCGTAGGCGGGGGGGCTCAAGACAAATGAACAAAAAAGAATAAAATCGAGCTAAGAAAGAAATCAAAATAGAATAAAACTTGTGCGTTTTGCATAAAGTGCGCTTATCCCCGCAGGATATGACTGGCAATGATGCCCCCAACGCCTCTCAGCTGCACACACATAACCTACCCCCCCCCCCTCCCCTTTCCCCCTACAACCACATTACCCTGCAGCGTCTACGCCATCTCCATGTGCAAAAAAAACGGAAAACTGACGCTGGAGGTTGTATGCGCTGTCTAATTTCGCACAAAACTGCGCAGCTTTTGGGCAGCCACCCGCACGCCCCCGCTGGTTAACCTACCCCCTCTCACCTGCCGCCCCCCGCACCCATTGCCGTTCCTCTCAAGTCGGCAATATGTCAAAAGCGCTGCTCGGCTTTTCAAGTGCACGTGCCGAAATGAAGCTGGATGTGTGTCAGGCGGCATTTCCGGTTGCCATACCACTTGCATCCCCTCCCCTCCCCCTCCCCCTCCCCCTCCCCCTCCCAACTACCCCTCTCCCCTACCCCCTTTAGCGCTGCGCTGCGCTGCATTGGGCTCGCTTTGTGTGCGCCTGTCGCTCGCTTTGAGTTTGGAGCTTTGATTTATGTTAACGCTCCATGCAGCAGCCCTGCCGCCTTTTACCTCTTTACCGCCCCCACCCCATCTGCTATCCACGCCGCGCTCCCCTTTGCACCCCCGCAATCTGAGCTAGCACAAATTGTCTGCATCTGCATAGAACAGCGTATAATGGTGCACTAAAATACGAGCTAGCCACACAAACAAAGCCAACACACAACACCACACACACACACACACACACACACACACACACATTGAATACTGGCATTTCAGGTGTTTTGAGCTGCCATTGTTATCCAGACATTCAGCCAGGCCAGCATCAAAAACAACAACAACAACAACAAATAAACAGTTAAAGTCCTGGCATGCCGAACTGGAAATATCCTAGATAATTAATCACAGATTCGATCGATTCACAAAGCACATCAAAAGCGCAAACGAGTATCTTTAAGCCACAAAAAATAAACTAGCCTCGATTGTTTCCATTCATTTAACCAGGTTTGCCATAACTGGTGCAAATGTACCCATAAATTCTTACTGCTCTTCAAAGGCACTCGGAACCTTTTGTTATATTTATTATTATTATTTTATCCCGTGTTGATTTCAATCAAGTTTGCTGACTTTGGCTAAAATTAGTATTTCTAAGAATTTTATTGTTAGCTCTGAAAAACATTGCAGCTAAGGATTTTTGGGGAAATTGTATATACTTAAATTTTTGCGGCTGACATTTTTCGTTCTTCTGAATTAGAACCAAGCCCATTCAAAAGAGAAAATGGTTCGGTTCGGCTTTGGGTTCGATTGAATATTTGGGCAGCTGGTTCAGTTCAAAGTTCGGTTTATGATTTGAAAAATTTCGGCTACGAACCGGTTCGGTTGAAAACCGGTTTGCAGCCTTGGTTACAATCAGTGCCTTGTCTTTAGGTGAATGAATTCATATTTGATTTGTCCAAATTTGTTCTAATTTTTAATTAAATAATTTATATTGACATTTCTTTATTTAACAAAGTAAGTGAACTTCTTGTATTCGAAACAATGCATATGTCAGAAACTAACTGTCAGAAAATTACGTTTACAAAAACACAAAAATAAATTTAATTAAAAATTGTAATTTTGGTTCATAACAAAGAAAAAATAATTTGCTTTTCTGGTTCCTATCCCGTTTTGGCTTAAAGTTCGGTCTAAAGCAATACGGGTGTAGATTTTTTGTCTTAATTAAATTGCAAAATCATTTTCACATAGTACTCTAAAATTTAAATTGAGTTTGGTTTGGATTTTTAATGGCTGATTTTTCTTTAAAATTTAATTGCAATGCGGATCGAATAAAATAAAAATAATGATGTTTTCTACAAACGCTTTTCATAAATTGTGCACGCCAATCTCTTAAAATCATCTCCTGTCTATTTTCTTCAGCAAAGGGTAAATAATTGAAAATGAATTCTCCTAGTTCCATTGCTTTTGGCTCGTACTTCGATATAATATGTATATCAGATACTCAAATATATATTATTACACTGTCTTACACATGGGCTGCCTGAATTGCAATATCCTCGCTAGGGTATGCAGATATACAACAACAACAAGAACAAGAACAAAGACAAAACCTATGGACATTTAGTCTTCCAATGCAATTGACGACGAGGCTGACGTTGTTTCCATTGATGATGTCATATTGCCGCCATCAACAACAGCAACTAAAACAACAGCAGCAGCAGCAACAACAACAACAACAACAACAACAACAGCAACAATAATGGTACATTGCATTGACGCACATTCATTGAACGCAGGTGGGCGTGTCCGCGGTCCAACATTAAGCACCTGTCATTTGATACAATGAACCAAATAGGGCGCCACCAAGATTATCATCTGAATGGTTATTACGAGCACACGAAATTGTTCAGCCCCAGCAGCCGTGTACCAGGTAGTGCCTGTGTCCATCTGATATCGATGTATGATATGTAATAAGCAATAGCTTGCAGCTCATTTCACTGTGTGTGTGTGTGGGTGTGTGGGGGAAAACGCTGTTCTAAATCGAGTTTCAAGCGGAAAAATATTTGCAGTATTTATTTTTCCTCTACTTATTCTTCTACTTGATTTTAATATTTTTCTTCTGTTTCTTTTTCTTATTATTATTATTTTTATTATTATTATTATTATTATTATATTATTATTATTATTATTATTATTTTATTATTATTATTATTATTATTATTATTATTATTATTATTATTATTATTATTATTATTATTATTATTTTTATTATTATTATTATATTATTATTATTATTATTATTTTTATTATTATTATTTTATTATTATTTTTTTATTTTATTTTTTTATTATTATTATGATTATGATTATTATTATTATTATAATTATTTTTATTATTATTATTTTTATTGTTATTTTTATTTACATAAGCGTAAAACGTTCCAAACGTTCCGTACAAAATATCTTAGATTGATTACCTAATTGGAGTATTCTTTTGGGAGCCTTAGGGACAGCCTAAGTGACAAGCCAAGGTACAGTCTAAAGTACACTTGGATTAGTCTAAGACCGCATTTGGGCCAGGGCTACTCATCCGAGTTTTTTCATTTCAATCTGCTTTAAAAGCTTTTGCATTTCTTGCTCGCAAAGGATTTTAGCACTGGGCTTTTTTTTTGCTGGCTCTTTTGCTAATTGCAACTTTAACTTAAATTGTTGGTTGCAGCTTTGCTATCGAGAATCTGTCGCCAAAAAATGACAGAAAATCACGTGCCTTTTTTGCCGCATCACCTTATCATTAAACGAAAAAACTCGGCAAAAAAAAAAACGCCAGTTGAAACCCTGCTTAAAATCTTCTTTTTCAAATGCAGTCGTAGGCATCGCCAATTGATGCTCAGCTTGTGCTCCCATTGGTCTCCCAGTTGAAAGCGGATCAGGGCTTTTGAACTGCCCGTTAAATATGAATCATTAAAAATATATATAACAGTATACTTGTATAGAGCACGCCATAGTTCAAGCGCTGCTCTCGCTGGCACGCGATTTTAAATCCCGCGCTGACCCATTGATTGATAAAAAATGCACTTTGGTATCATTTCGTTAAGCTGAAGCGCTTTTAATTTTTTTTATGTGTGCCCAAGCATTGAATTTCGAGTAACCACTTAATTGTGGAATTTTTCGGTGTTGCTACGACAAACATAAAAAATAAACCTTGAAATGAACGCTTGGGCAAAAAAATGTGAAACATGAATTATGAATATGTGATGAGAGAATGTCAAAATGAATTTTAAATTAGAATAGAACGAATGAACTAACAAGTGTGAGCTATGAGTGCTTAAGTCGAAAAGTCGTAGTTACTTGCGAAAAAATGCATTCTTAAATAATAATATTAAATTTTCTAGTCTCTAGGTATGCTTAAAAAGGACTTTGGCTGAAAATCGATAATTATCGATTAATTATCGCGCAAACAGGGGATTTTTACAAGGGTATGAAATATGCTTTATCCCCGTATCGTAAAAAACGTACCTGCAAAAGTTGACTCCTGCTCTCTCTCTCTCTCTATACCCGATTGCTATCGATTTTGGGTTAAGCTATCGATAACTAAAAAATAAACTTGATATTGCTATCAGTGCACAAGAACTTATATATTATGTTATGCAATTTTATGGGCTCATAAAACGTATGCTTTAAATCGATATAAATCGTAATGAAGGCAATGCGATTAATTATCGCTGTTTTCGAAAAGAAAACTTGATCTGCATGTGGCATAGAAGAACTTAAATGGCTGATTTACGATGTGGCTGTTGTTGCCGCTATGAATACATATTTGCACAGAACTTCCTACTTTCTATCGCAAAAAAGCAAATATTAAGTATACGTAATTCGAAGCCAGATTTGCAATTGGTTGTTTTTGTGCTGGGCTTGAAAAGGGAGCGTGGGAGTAGCTAGCATTCTGCCAAAGGTAAATTAGATCTTCGCACACATTTGCTTGGCACACAAAACAAACATGCACACCCACACACACACACGCACACTCAAATGACATAAGCAATGGGTAAACCGCAGACGTCAATTCGTGTATTTACAAGATGCAAATGCACCCAAGTATTTGGCAAGGGGCGGCCAGGGGCAGGGGGAGAGGGGGTCAGTGGTTCGGTACGTGGCCCGTGGCCCGCAAGGAAATGCAATTGAACAATGCGCCAATCATTGTAAACAATTGCGACCGCGAGGCGGCCATGAAAATGAAATGAAAATCAGTTTTTGCTCAACTCCAACTTTAAATTGAATCAAATCAATTTCGCTTCATTGAATGTTTACCATTTGCCTCTTCGCAGCGCTCGGCTCACACAGACCGCCCGCTCTACACCCCTTGGCTCCTCGCGGTCCTTGCTGCAGCCGCGACTGTTGTTGTTGTTTTCACGCGTTTTTTTTATGGCCCGCTTTCTCAGTCGCACTTGGAAGTCGCAGCCCGCTGCCACGCCCCAAAAAAACCGCGGCCCGCCCTCCACAATGGCCAGCGCGCCAATTGAAGGAATTGTTTTTTGCTTGGTCACGTCACGTCACGTCACGTCACATCTTGTATATCCCCCAGTATTCCCCTTGGCATACTTCCCTGGCAATTATGAGGCACGCCAATTAGAGATCAAAGCTTGTCCGTTCTGACTCCGCGGGGGCTAGAGGTGGCTTAAGTAGTTGATTAAAAAATCAAGTGTGACGTACACTCTTTTTATACCCTTGCAGCGGGTCGCTTACTTTTCTAACGGGATTTGTAACGCATAGAAGTAGATTATAATATTGATTTGCCGAGTTCTTCTGTCTATTTCTATGCTAACTAATCTCTCAGTGTATATATATATATATAGCTGCCATAGGAACTATCATTAAAAAAATTAGTTTTTTTTATTAAATTTGTAAATTTCTTAAGATATCTGCACCTTTCTCAGTTATTGAGAGTGTTCATATGCTGCTAACATATCGGTTTAGTTTTAGCAGCATCGGAGCACTTTATCATATAGTTGCCATAGGAAGAAGCTGTTAGTTTTATTGCGAATTTTTATTTTTTTAATTTTTTTTTAATATCGTGGAGAGTGTCGCAATGATCCTTACATATCAGAAAAATATTAACGTTGAACTACTTTAAAGTAAAGTATTCTATAGGAACAATCGATTAAGAAATGATTATTTATAATATAAAAATGATTATTTATAATATAATATATAATAATATCTCTTCTTTTTTAAACTCGATTTATTTTTTAATTTTTATCTTATTATTTTTTGTAAATAACATTATATTTTTTAGACAAATAAAATGTTGTTCCCGCTCATATATCTTATTGTTCGCATATATCTTATGCATGTATATATTGCAGTCAGCCAAAAATTAATTGATTTATCTGCCTCCACAAGCTGCCTCCTCGAGCTGAGCGACTTTAAATGGCAAATTTGTGAAGCAGTCTCTCAAATATTCGCTGCACTTGCATTTTGTTTAATTAACTGAGGCACCTTTGCACAGTGCCGCAAGCCGATAAAAATGAATTAAATATAGCCCACATGTGCAGCTCCCACTTCTCCCTCTCTCTCTCTCTCTCTCTCATCTCCTCTCCTTCGCTTTGCTACCTGCCACATTTTGATTCGTGACAATTATGAGACATTTCAATTAGAGTTGAGTCTTAACAGCGATCCGTTCAACTTTAACCATGGGATCAGGCATCACATGCCATCTACCCGATAGCCCCCCCCCCCCCCCCCTCGCCCCCTCGTCCCCTCTCGACGCTGCCGTGTGCTCTGACAGATATTCAACTGCTGCTGCCGCTGTGAAAAGTTTTTATTGAGCAACTAACTGTGAAATTAAATTGTGAATTAAAAGCTGCCACCATGGCCAAACAGCGATTACGAGCAATGGCAGTGGCAGCGCTGAAGGGGGCAAGGGGGCAAGGGGCAGGCGGGTAGGGATGGAAAGAGCAGGGCTTCATTCACTGGGGACATGTCGTTAATGCCGCGCGCTGCATTTGTGTCGATGGGAATGCGGCATTGGCACTGGGCCTGGGCTTGGGCTTGGGATTGAGGGGATTGGCCGATGGCAAATGGCCGAAGAGCATTTCCTTAATGCTACCCAGTGCAACAGCCCCCAACCGCCCCATTCTCCCGCCCCTGGCTGCAGCTGCTGGCGCA
Source organism: Drosophila colorata (assembly GCA_035041545.1). Taxonomy (NCBI): domain Eukaryota; kingdom Metazoa; phylum Arthropoda; class Insecta; order Diptera; family Drosophilidae; genus Drosophila; species Drosophila colorata. The sequence goes on along the minus strand of JAWNLD010000295.1, from coordinate 2,602,131 downwards.
GTTGCTAGTTATGGCTGAGACATTCAACCGCATGGCAGCTTCTTTGGCTATTTGCAGTAAATTGAAAAAGTATTAAATCAATAAATAAAAGTTACGCACACACACAGTTGAAGCTGCGAAAACGTGTAACTTTTTGATACCCATTGAAAATGGACAGAAAACGGCTTGAATGTTTTGGGCAACGTTTTGTAACAGGCAGAAAAAAGAATCTTTGATCTGTTAGTCTTTGTTTGTAGATGAGCCTATTTCAAATATAGGTTCCTTATTTTAATTATCGATAATTACTCGATATCGATAACTATCTTTAAGTTTCTAAGAGCTAGAGACACCGAATTTGGGCAAACTTGTATTATGTATGATATCGAAATTATATGAATTATAGCATTTATATATATTCTTGATCAGTTTGTCTTTCAGTCGATGAGCGAACTTAAAATATAATTATTTTTTCAAATGTCGATAACCAACAGATAACTTCCCGATATCGATAACTATATTTTAGTTTCTAAGAGCTAGAGACACCAAATTTGGGCAAACTTGTATTATGTATGATATCGAAATTATATGAATTATAGCATTTATATATATTCTTGATCAGTTTGTCAGTCAGTCGATGAGCGAACTTAAAATATATATTTTTTTTCAAATATCGATAACCAACAGATAACTACCCGATATCGATAACTATCTTTAATTTTCTAAGAGCTAGAGACACCAAATTTGATCGAACTTATTATAAACTATGTGAATTATAGCATATATGTACATATATTTTTGATTAGTTTGTCAGTCAGTCGATGAGCGAACTTTTTTCAAATATCGATAACTAACCGATATCGATAGAACCATGGAAGCAAGACCGAAATTGTGTTACCTCAGCTCGTAGCTGGCAACAGGGTATCTGCCATGCGGACAGTCCCCACCGGCGCACTCCTACTTGCATTCGGGTGGTCTTTGACCTCCGTGTGGGTGGGGGCGTGCGGGTGTGGATTATATCCTGCGCTTACGCTGCACATTTACACGGCCATGTGGCACATCGCCCGCCCCCTCCCCTCCCTCACCCACCGCACGCCCCCACAATCAGTTCGAGCTGCACATTCGCATTGGCTGCGGCCATTTGGGGTTACACGCGGCGCGTGTTAATTACTCGGAACATTTTAAACGGCAACAGCAGCGGCAGCGACCACCAGCAGCGAAATTTGTTGTATTGATTTAAAACTGCAGCCGAATCGAGTGTGTGCGCGTGTGCGTGTGTGTGCCCAGTGTGTGGCCATTGTGTGTCCAGTGCGTTGTCCAGGTGGGCCCAAAGCCAGTTGGCAATCAATGCAGCCGAGGCTCAAAAACTGCGAACGCGCACAGAAAAGCAGCCAACATCGAAATCAGAACAGCAAACCAATGCGACAACAACGACAACGACAACGACAACGACAACAACAACAATAGCAACAAGTAACGGTGCTCCAACGGAGAGTGCTGTACTAAAAGATACCCTGTCTCGGCGCTGTCTAGAGTATGCTTGATCTTTTTACCATATTGTCATTATTGTGTCAAAAGAAATATAATAAATATTTAATGGAAATAATTTTGTAGATTTACTTGAGTCAAACGAAAAGTAGATCAAAATGAATTTATCTTTCACTTTGTGAACAGGGTATTACATGGACAGCTTAGGAAAGTGTATACAAATATTCTTAAATAGTATACACTATTTTTGTATAGTATACACAGATCAGGAATATTTTACTTTCTTGCCGGATCACAAATTCCAACAAAAATTGGTTCGGGTTTTGGGTGCGGTTCGTGAAGCTGGTTTTTCACATCAATTAACCCAGCTTTTGTTGTTATATTTATTTTTTGTAGAAAAATATTTTGCTGAAAGTACGCGTTGATTACAGGGTATATTTTAGTCAGGCACATAGCTGATTATCGACGCTACAAACACCCAATAAATGAGTTGATGTCTCCAGCTGTTTTTTCCTGCAATTTTGTTACCTTTGGTGGACGAGATAAATGGTAGATATATATACACACAAGTATTATATGGATCGACTTGATATTAGGAATATGGGCGATGCATACGCCCAGCCGTGTATTCCGATACCCTTCTCAGCGAATTTTATGAGCGACTTTGTTGTGTGTCCGGTGGTTTCTGGTGGGTCAGCTACTAATTTGATAGTGGTTGCGATGCTGCGCATCGTAAATATGAGCTGGGCTGACAGATTGTGGTGCGGCACCGGTTTTTGTGCCATGTCAGGGATAAGACATAGATGCTATCAGCGCCCAATGTGGCTAAGGATGTGGCCGTAAATCCTTAAAGTCCCACGTACTTTCGCTCAATAGTCCATCTGCAGTTTATTAAAAGCGAATGCAAATTTTTGGGAGGCAATTTAATTAGCAGCAAATTCAACAATTTTCACACACACATACACCCCCGCACACACACACACACAACCCGCTCGTTATTGTCACGACACAACAAATATAAAAAAAAAAATACTTTGGGACTCTCTCGCTGTCTCCCTCTTTCCCGCTGTGTGTGTGGACCTGTGGGTTGGCGGCTCAAAGTCAAAGGAACGTCCAACGGTTTTTATTAGAATCGTAAATAGTCTTTACGAGTTGTACGTGCCCAAAATTTGCAATAGGCCAACAATTCGCCGTCCTCTTCCACTTTTCAGACAACAACAAATTATCGACCACGCCTGTTGTTCTTGTTGTTGTTGGCCTACGTTTCATAATCATAATCACCATAATCATTATCATAATCATTATCAAAGCAATGTTTATGTCCTCAGCTATTCACAATGTCTTTTTTTCGTTGTTTTTTTGTTTTTACGAGCAGTTCAAAACCCTTCTAAATTCACTTGGTTAAACTTTGAAATTCGAATGTTTTTGACTAGTTTGATTCATTTATATAATATATAATCTATAATATATAAATGGATTGAAAGCAATATTCATTTAACATTATGAGCTCGTCGACTGCAAAGTTGCACACGTGCAGTTACTCTTCTTTTGGCATTTTTTGTTGTATGTATTCTTTAATATTATCTTCTTTAAGATACAGATAAGGAGTATTCCACAAAATATATCTCTAACATCACAAGTAATCTAAAAAAATGCAGAGTACAATGAAATCCCGAATAACTGCAAAATTGTAGTTAGCTTTAACGCATTAATTAATGTCACGAACAGATGCAAACGATGGAGAGAAGGTTTAAAGCAAGACAATTTGTTTACTTTTGTACACTACTGTTTTCAAAATTATACATTTAGTTCTTGATTAGTTTGATAATTATTAAATACAGGTGAAATAAAAAAATATTTACATAATCATTACCTACTTAAATCATATAGGAAAAAAGTCATGTTCGAAATGTCACCTATCAACTAGGATAAATATTTATTTTAAAAAAGCCCAGAAGATTTTGAGATCAAACAAAATACATTTCGAAGTACCTATTCATGCGTAAGATTTCAAAATTATTTGGGTTTTAGAATTGTGTCAGGTTTCGTTGAATTCTTTCTTTATAAAGACAGAAAGCAACTTCTTTTTTTTGCCAATATTTTGGAAACTTTTCCAGCTATTAAAAAATAAAAAACGAATTGAAAATCCGTTTTATTTTGACTTTTTTCATTTTAAATGTGTACGTTGGCTAATTTGTTTTATTTTGGTATGTTTTCAGATTGGGAAGTCTTTCGAGGCAAAAAGCAAGCGGCAACAGCGGAGAGACGACGAATCCCTTTGGTAAGTATGCATTTAGTTAAACAATATTGAAAAACAACAAATTAAATTGTTAAATTTTATTTTCCAGGTTCACGAGATGATCTTCAGTTTTCTTTAAGCGCCCCTACGATTTTTAAGTGCATGTGTAAAATACTGTTAAGAATAATATATTTAAATATTATATTAAATAAAGAGTTTGTTATAAGTATAAATAATTATTAAATTTAAGACCGTTTTTCGTTTTTAATATAACACCATTTATAAAGATGTGAAGAGAAAAATGGTAAATAAATTGAAAAATTACACAAATTCTTTGTTATTACTTTTGGGAGGAATTGGCGGGTAATTTTTTGGGAGCCGGCTTGCAAGATTTTTACTAAAAATCCTACCTGAAGTACCAGGCGAACAGAATTGTCAAAATGTCGACAAAAAATCAAAATTCTATTGCAAAATGTGAAAAATTCCATTGCATACTTGCAAGGTAACAATTTGGGCCAATAATGTGCAAGATTTTCATACAAATTCCTGCTAAAGTACTAGGCGAACAGAATCGTCAGGAGGTCGACAAAAAATCAAAATTCCATTGCAAAATGTGAAAAATTCCATTGCATACTTGCAAGGTAACAATTTGGGCCACCTATGTGCAAGACTTTTATAGAAATTCTAGCTGAAGTACCAGGCGAACGAAATCAATAGGAGGTGGACAAAAGAAATAAAAAGTGCAAATTCGTCTGCATACTTTTAAGGGCATCAATTGCAATTAACGCGAACTCTTTCTCCAGTATCACAGACACAACTTCAACGCTACAACACCTGCTTATGGAGAAAAGGGGACGAGGGGTGGGGGCAGCTGAAAAGTAGCATACATATTTCTTGACCATATTCTTGCGCATTTTGCAAGAACTTGGCGCTGTAGGTTCACAAGGACTACACCCTTGGTAATCATACCTAGGATATGACAGTCATCTAGAAACCAATGATTTGGAAGTTTTTCGTCCGGAGTCTTTGCTGATTTGGCTGAATAATACCAAATCCACCATAATTTGGCCATTTACGGGACGATTTGAAAGTTTCTTGGCCAATTAATAGTGCTGGCCGGGCTACGTAAAACATTTAAAAATATTTAAATCTCGGCCATATGTAGTCCGATATCGGAAAGAAACATCTCTTTCATCTAGTTACAGTCCATAGATTAGATCCCCATTAAAAGATTTTGATTTTAAAATTTTCGCGATTTTGGCAAAAAACGTGATGTAACCCCTTGCCATTTTTGTCAAAATTGGCCAAAATTTAGAACGGGGATTTTTGAATGCCAATCGATAGTCCCGATCCGTACGAGTGTAAAAAGGTATATCATTCGAAGATACGCTCTTTTTTGCCCGAGATTTGCGGATTTTAGTTTTGTAATGAGCTTGAAATTACTCTATTTTGGTTAAATAAAGTCCGATATCGGAAAGATACACCTCATTCGACTCGTAAAGATCTATAGATTCGATCTGCATTAAAAGTTTTTGATTTTAAAATTTTCGCCATTTTGGCAAAAAACGCCATTTTGTCAAAATTGGCCAAAATTTTGAATGGGGATTTTTGAATGCTAATCGATAGTCCTGATCCGTACGAGTCTAAAAAGGTATATCATTCGAAGATATGAACTTATTTGCCTGAATTATGCAGGTTTTATTATTTTTATAAGCTTTAAATGACTCTATCTTGGTTAAATGAACTCCGATATCGGAAAGATACACCTCATTCGACTCGTATTTGTCCATAGATTAGATCCCCATTAAAAGATTTTGATTTTAAAATTTTCGCCATTTTGGCAAAAAACGTGGTGTTACTTACCCCTTGCCATTTTTGTCAAAATTGGCAAAAATTTAGAATAGGGATTTTTGAATGCCAATCGATAGTCCCGATCCGTACGGGTCTGAAAAGGCATATCATTCAAGGATATGGCCGTATTTGCCTGAGTTATGCTGGTTTTACTATTGGAATAAGCTTTAAATGACTCTATCTTTGTTAAATAAAGTCCGATATCGGACAGATACACCTCTTTAAACTCGTAAAGATCTATAGATTCGATCTCCATTTAAAGTTTTTGATTTTAAAATTTTCGCCATTTTGGCAAAAAACGTCATTTTTGTCAAAATTGGCCAAAATTTAGAATGGAGATTTTTGAACGCCAATCCATAGTCCCAATCCGTGCGAGTCTAAAAAGGTATATCATTCGAAGATACGACCCTTTTTGCCTAAGTTATGCAGGTTTACTCATTGTAAAAAGCATTAAATGACTCTATCTTCATATATATAAATATATAAATATATATATATATTTGTTTTAAAGTGATTTAGCTTTGTTTTAATATAGCAGCTGATTTTAACTGTAACAAGTTTGTTTTTTAGAATTTTTTTTTATATATTTTAAGCTCCCTGATATGCCGATGCTTATCATATTATTTTTGTATATCGTTTATACCAAGGCTGATTAGAAATAGATATAAATTTTGTTTATATATACCTCCCTGTTACATGAATTTACTCAGTATTAGCATTCCCTCTTTCAGCACCTTTCACGGATACAGGGTATATTTTTCATATCATTTTATTTATTTATTATTTATTTTTATTGACCTCAGTGGCAACTTTAATGAAAATACGCTTCAAGATATTCTACCTCTTAATGGTAAACAAACAAATAAATACATGAGTTGTTTTTATGAATAATAAATTGAATATTTTCATTTAAAATTGGGAGGAATAACCTGGGTTTGTGGATGGGATGAAACCAGTTTAACAAGACAGCTCTAGAGCCACGGAATTGTTTCGAATCGTGAAACGAACTACAGACAACTTTGTTGGAAGTTTTTTTTTTTAATTATTTTGTTTATTTTTAATTCAGCAATAGTATATATATTTTGTTAATTTTACCTTTAGAATCGAAATCACCGCGGTTCATGATTAAAAATAAAAGAATATCTATCTTGGGTGTAAGCCGGGCTTGCTCTAAACCTTTCTGTTCACCTTGGTTCGCTTTAAACCAGGCTTAATAAAAACTCTATTCTTTTTAAAAGAAGTGGCTTTGCTGTGAGTGGAAGGGTGTCTCATTCGCTAACATTTCGAATGAAGCAGCGTCATATTTGTTGTGTGGTAAAAGCAAAAATAAAGAACTGTGGCCACAGCTCACTTTCTTGACAAGTGCCTGATGGTTCCTTGTATATTTGCAGTGAGGGTGGTCAATACTCTTGTTGTTGTAGCACACACACACACACACACACACATACACACACACACACACACACACACACCTCCAAACACATTCGCAAACATAAAAGTGTAAATATTTATTGCATTAAATAACGAAAACAAACAGCGTTTTGACATTTTAATTGAATAAAATCGTTTTGTGGTCTTTTAAGGATTATTTCATGGCCAACAGATGCGTGGCGCCAGCACACACATAAGTACTTAAATATATGCATATGTGTGCCAGTGTGTGTGTGTGTGTGTGTGTGTGTGTGTGTGCATCGTCCAGCTGTTGTCCAAATGCATCCATGGAATGAATTGAATAGCGTTTGTGTTTGCGCAGCAAGGCGAAAACAGGCGCAGACACAAACCGGCTGCCCATTTGTGAAATTTTCGGCCAGACAGGTGAGCAGACCAGCACTTGCATGGCAGAGGCTGAGGGGGAGGGGGGATTGGTGGCCACCTACAGCAATACATATACACGGGTATATGTTGAATAAATGGCAGCTACAAGCATGCATCACATTATGTATAAATAAATACTCAGTTTGTTTATATATGGAACAAGTAAGAACAGCAGCGTCTCAAAAGTGGCATGACTTGCATATACCCTGTGTTTAGATTTAAAGCAGACATGTATAAATATAGCTCAAAATGCTTAGAAATTACATTAAAATTGCGCTCTTTAGAAACTGTTTTGTGTTGAGATCTGAAAAATATTTACCCAATTTAAATTTGATTTACAGCTTATCAGAAATATAAAAATATTATATTTATATGTATTTTGTATACCTAGGAAATATTATTATATTTCTATAAATATTATATATATTATAAATCATTTGTTGTATAAATATATATAGATATGTGTCTGATATACTATTGCTGATCAAGTGTTTATATATTCTTCATATATACAGGAAAAAAATCCCTGCTGATCAATTATTTATATCGTTAATTCCCCCCTTTTGTATATGCCAATGCTGATCAGAAGTAAATAAATCTGTTTACAACGAATACAGGAATTTCCACAGTATTATCATGCCCTTTTTCAGTACATTTGCTGTTTACAGGGTATAGCGAATGCGCCGATGTGTGTTTACCTGTGAATGTGAATGCGAGTGCGAGTGTGAATGCGAGTGTGAATGTGAATGTGAATGTGAATGCATGCCTCGGCGCCCAAACTAAACACACTCGAGCAACGGTAGAAGCTGCAGCGCTTTTGGCCACGCCCAATGTTTGCCCCGCTCCACATATGAAACCACTGCAATTGTGGTTCTCCGTGGTGCTCCGTGGTGCTCTGTGGTACTATGTGGTGCTCTGTGGTGCTCTGTGCTCTGCGTCCTTTGTCAGCTGATTTGCATTTAATTGCAGCGTTCTCCCTTTTTGCAATTTTTTCCTCTTTTTTTTTTGGGGGCGTGGCGTTGGTTCAAAGTAGCTTTTTGTGCTTGATAGATAAGTACATACACTTGGAAAAAAGTATGTGAGTTTAAGTCAAGAACAAAGATAACAAGCTGCAGATTCTCTAATTTCAGTATTCATTTTTATTTTAATATAAATTTTTTAATTTTTTAAATTTCAATAAATATAGTTTAACGCTCGAAAATTCTTGTGCTTAATTCAATCTTATTTTTCCTAATTATAATTATAATAAAAGTTTGATTTAAGCTTAATTTAAAATAAAAAAATTGTAGTTCTCGAAATTATCGAAATTAAAAAATGTTACGAATTTTAAACAGCTCGAATGGGGTTTTTCGCTGAGTGTACTAGTATATAATGTGTATGGTGTATATATTGTATATATACATGTAGGTAAATATTTATATGCGTATGTGTGTGGGCTGTACCCACTGTGCAGTGTCCTTTGGTGTCCACTGTTCATTGTTGTTTTTTTGTTATCGTTGTTGTTGTTGTTGTTGTTGTTGTTGCCGCCGCTTAAGCTGGTTTAAATTTATTGGTGTGCACAGTTAAAGCGATTTCGTTTTGTATTTTTCATTGCTGCCAAATGCAGTTAGGCTGCCCCCCACGCCACCAGCTGCCCTGCAGCCACGCCCCCCACCGCCCTGTCGCATGCCACCGAATAGCTACAAAAAGCGGGCAATGGATAAAACTTGCCAATTATGCCATTGTATGCAATGAACTGAACTACTCCAATTGTAGCAACAACAACGACAACAACAACGACAACAACAACAGCAGCAGCTGTTGTTGCATGCTACATGCTGCAGACCACCTCCTCCCACCCGCAACCCTGTTTGCCACTACGCCCCTCGCCCTTCAGGTGTCTGGCGCTCTTAAAGCCGCTCTGCCATTCATCGTGGCGTCCACAGCGCTAAATGTGGCATTAAATTTGTGCCACCAACAACAACAACAACAGCAACAGCAACAACAACAACAACAGCACACACACACACACCAACACACACACCCACACACACAACGACGTTTATAACTGCTAACTGGACACTAAAAATATGGTCACAGCGCGGACTCGCACCACAAAACATAGATAAAGAAAGTGAGAAAGAGAGAGAGAGAGAGAGAGTGTATGCTGATACCCTATACATATGGGGTATATTAGTTGGCAGCTGTTTTGAGCCTCTTTGGTTCAGATAAACAAAAAAGTGGTTCCAGCAAGAATTCAATTTTCGCCCATTTGATCCTACGTCAGCTAAATGATCTGGTGAGCCGATAATGATCATAATGAATCAATAAATATATTATTGTACACAAAAGTGTACTGATCCTGAAAGAGTATTTGAAGAGCATGGAACAAATTTTCAAATAATTCTCTCTTTACAGTAAAATATTTATATAAAACTAAAAGTAGATCAGTTGAGGATATTTAGAGAGAATCGCTGTTTAAGTGATTGCATACCTTAGATTGGCATTCGATTCGATTAATATCTCAGGCAAACAAAGTAAACTTCAGCTAAAAATAGATCAGCTGTGATCAGTGAGATTAATTATTGCAGATCTCTATATAGCTCAAATATTTTTCTGATCTTCATAAGATCGATTAACAATGTGTAATTACAACATGTTTATTGTTGGGCCTACAATATAAAGGACAACTCTCGCATCGTTTAGTTTCGCTCAGTGTATGCACAAAATGAAGTTTGCGAGCAATTGCAAAATTCACTTGTTAACCGGCTGACGCTTAGTCGAGCACACTTCACAGCAACTTTCTATACCCTGTAGCCATTGAAAATTGCGTAAAAAAGGGTACAATGGTTTTGTCGAAAGAACATACATTTTCTAAATATTTTCCACCATATAAAATATTAAACAAAATAATAATAAAATAATAATAAGGCTCAAGCCAAAAAATGGTTTCATTTATGTGGCAAAGTAGGTAGACGAACCGAACCCCGGAGTTCGAACCGTGAACAGGGTACAGGGTATTTTCTAGTCGTGCGCATCCGACTAGAGCACTTTTGGTTGTTTAACTCGGTATTGTTGCTGTTTGTTGCTGCTGCTGCTGCTGTTAGCTGCTGTTGTTGCTGCTGCTGTTGTTGCTGCTGCTGCTGTTAGCTGCTGTTGTTGCTGCTGTTGTTGCTGCTGTTGATAGTCGCTGCGGCTGCTTGCGCACTTAGCGGTACTTTCGACTAATTTTTAATGCCGCTCATATTTTGCACAAAAGCAACAAGCAAACAACGCGAAAAAAAGGCAAACGCGAGCAGTTGTTGTTGTTGTTGTCGCTGCTGTTGTCGTTGTTGCTGTTGTTGTTGTTGCTGTTGTGTGTACAGGTGTGCGCAAAAGTAATTGCTCAAAGTGCTGACTGCCGACTAGCCGGTGGACTTAATGCTAGATTTGTGACGCCCACCGAATTGAAAGGCGTGTGGGCGTGTCCCTGCGTTCGCTCGGACTCTGTCGATTTGCTGGCCAATTTTTTCGCGTCTGTGCGTAGACTTTTATGGCTGAGTGTTGCATGTGCTGCAGCGCAATGTTGTTGCCACTGCCTGCAGCTAGTTACTGCAGATATGTGGCAACTAGGGGGGCAAGGGGCGTGGCTGCTATGGCGACTTATGCATACAGAGATACTTACGTACATTTGTCTTTGCGCCTTCTGCTGCTGCGGCTGCTGCAAGTGTGTGTTTGTGTGTTGTGTGTGTTTATGTTTTCTTTTTTTTTTTTTTTTTTTTTTGTATTTTACTGTGGCTGCGGTTGACTCGCGATATTTATTATTGTTGCTGAAATTGCTGTGTGTCCTCAACGTTCGGTGCGGCCCCTGCGCCTTATCCTTTGGCTCCTGCTGCTGCTGCTCATCCTTCTGCTGCTGACGCATTTAAAGCTTTTGCGGCATATAAATAAAAAAAAAAAAAAACACAAAGCGCAACAACGACGACGACAAAGACAAAAACAAAAAAAAAATGGAGCTAGCAAAGCGGAACAAGCAGCAGCGGCAGCAAAAAAAAAACAACTAAGAGCCAACTAGTCCAGAGTGACCGACTAGCAGATACTCTAGGCTCAGCTTTGAGCTGTTGCAACATGTATTTATATGCGCACAAAAATCAAAAGGACATCGTTTGAAATATTTGAATATTTATGCAAAGTGGGAAAGGGAATCAAAAAATAAATAATTATTTAACTGTGTATGTCATAATAAAATAATAACTCTTACACAAAATTTGCTGTCTCCAGCACTTGTTATCTGAGGGTTATGCTCAAAAAAAAAATCGATATTTATCGATTTTGAACAAATGAAATTAGCATAAGATATAAGAGAATATATATTTCAGACTCGTATATAGACAGACGGAGAAACGGTCCTCAAACGAACACAGATATCTATATAGAAAGACTTACCTCATTGTCCTGTTGCAGAATATACAAATATATATGTATATATATATATATATATATACAGATGTTATCTTTCGCCTGCTACGCACCATTATGTATGCTTGCAGTCATTTTCAATGCGTACAGGGTATAGGATAAAGGAAAGCACGAGATGAGGCAATGACGCCGGCGACAATGGCAACAACTGTCCTCTGCCTCTACGCTTTTTGGCTTTAAGGCCAGACTTGGCAGCGTCTGATGATGCGGCCAATGCTTGATTTATTGAGGCGACACTCCCCCCATCCCCCTCACCTCACCCAACCCGCTGCATGGCCACGCCCACTGTCCAATGAGCTGTTGAAAATAAAGAAAACTTCTTTGGTTTTTTTGGCTTTTGAATTTATTATGTTTTTTATTTGGCTTTCTCTTTCTTTTCGCATTTTGTTTCAGTTTTTCTTAGTTGGTTTTTATCGATAGTTATTTAGGGGCTTTATTATGTATGCAATTTTGGTAGCTATGTATCGTTATCGTTATCGTTATGCATAGTTTTCAAAGTTATCATACATGACATATACTATTAAAACATATATCATTTCTGCGCTACACACAATATTATCATTAAGCAGGTCAATAACTCTCCAGATGTCGTATTTGTAAATATTTAAAAATTGCAATATTATCTAAAATGGGACTCGATTTGGGCTCTATATTAACCGATATTTCGCAGATTTAAGGAACATCGAAAGTAGTTTGAAATTTATAAAATTTGCTTTCATTTTGCAATTATAATTAATCTGTTTCTGTTAATTTTCGAATAATTAATCATGCTTTGGCTGGGACTTGAACTGGATTAAATTTTCGAATTCAAGCATTAATATTCAATAAAGGTAACAAATATATACATAGGTTATTTTCATCAAAGAAGCTGGATCTTTTGTTAGGCTCGGAAAACAAAAAGAAGTCCAAATAGTGCTTACATATTTTAAATATTTTCAAAACTAAACTTTTGTTTGAAAAGCTTAGCATTTTTTTCATTCATTAAATTGAAGTGGAAAAATTGAATATAAATATAGATGCCTTTAAGTTCTGCATATCTGTTTTCAGAAATATTTTTAGCTTCAGAACTTTATGGAGTATTAAAAAAATTGGAATTTTTACCATGCTTTTTTCAATTGCTTTTCAGTTTTTAGTCATATCTTAAAAATATAAAAAAAAAAATTCGTTTTAATTATCAGTTCGCTTTAGAAAGTTTACTAAAATATGAGCTATGCAACTCTTCAAGCGCTGCAAATGTATCAGTGAAACTGTTGATGCATTTATAATATATGATGATGAATGATATGAGGGTTATTGACCGCCTCTTTAAATGCAGCTCGCGTGTCGATTTTTTTCTTTGCTTCTCTTTATGTTATTTTGTTCTAATATGCGTTTTGTGTTTTGTAATTTGAGTTAGACACACAGTATTTTGGGCTTAAATTAGTTATACATATAGGTATATATATATATATATATATATTTGGTATAAATTATGCTATTTTACATGATGTAGTTGCAACAATTGTTTAATAAGTAGTTTTACATTTACCAACACTATAATTTGAGTTAAGTTTGTGTTTTTATTTGTTGTAGGCTGCGGTTAGTATTTGTTTTTTTTTTAGGTTAGGTTTTTTCTTATGAGTAACATATAACAGAAATCTTGGTTTTAGCCAGCTGCGTTGGTTTCAAGCACAATTAATAATTGATGAGTTTCTTTAATTTTAGTTATTCAGTTTTTATGTATGTTTTTTGATATGTACAGTCGGTAATTGAAGGAGCTCTGAGAGTAAGAGGGTTTAGGGGGCTGTTGGGTTTTTTTTTTAGCTCTCGTTGAATGCAAATTGCGAAAGATGCGTTTTCTTTTCTTTTTTTTTTATCACATATTTATTTATAGGTATAATATGCAGTATTCTTTTTTTTGTATTAAATATTTGCTATGCTTTTTATAAAATAAGTACAAATTTTGCCTAGCGATTTGCCATTTTATTTTGTAGGTTAGTTTTAGTTTGTTTTTGTTTTTTTTTTTTTTCTTAGGTCTCGCCTTGTTTGCTTATGTTAGGATTAGCTAATAGTGTAGATACAAGATACAAGATACAATTTCACTGGATTTAATTGACTAGACCTGTGTTTGTCTGTGTTTGTATTGAACTAACGTATATGTGTGGGTGTCTGTCTGTGTGTGTGTTTATGTTTGTGTGTGTGCGTGTTTGTGTTTCTGCATAATTTTCGTCTAGGGTAATCAAGATATTGTTATTTGTTGATTTTTGTTTTATTTGTTTTTTAAATGCTCTTTATTAATTGGCCAATATATATATATATGTATGTATATATATATTTATATTTATTTTATTTTTCTGCTCTCTCTTTTCTTCTGTTATTTATGGACTACAGACTAGCACAAAAAAAGTTTTTCCCCCACAAAAAAAAAACACACACTATTACATATATAGATACATATGCTTAAATACGTTTTTAATTGTTCTGCTTGTTGTTTGGTTTTTTGTTGTTGTTGTTTTTGTTTTCTATTATTGTTGTTGTTTTTTGTTGCCAATTTATGATTTACACATTAGATTCAAATTCGATAGATACAATAATTTAGAGACATTCGCATTGATTGTGTGCGCTGTGCCCGAGCCCAGCATCGAGTCATGGCATATGCACGCACAAGCAAGCCCCCTGTCAACCCCCTGCATACCACTCCACTCCACTCCACTCCCCTCCACTTCACTCCCCGCACTCCACTTTAGTTGGCAGTTGTACCAGCTTGCTGCAGGATTAGCCAGGAGCCTGGCATTTGCTGCATAAACATAAAATAAACATGGATAAAACAAACTCAGATATAAAATTGCAGTGTTTTTGCATTTGACAAATTTGTGGCCATGGTATACCCTGTAAATGCATGTCAACCCATGCATGGGGTATATTTGTGACGTATTTAGACGAAATATGGAAAATACTTGCAGGCAAAACTTGTATTCTCAGCTCACTAAATTTTGCTTGTTTAAATTATTATTATTATTTTTATTTTTTCTGCGGATAACTGAGTGAGCTAGTTAACGTATAGAAATATACATTTATTATATTTAAGGGACCTACAGAAAACTAAAGCTTTTGAGAAGTAAATTTGTAAAATACCTCAGAGTTAAGATAAGATGGGACTAACTTAAATTTTGGGTAGAGGTAGTATTTCAACAGAATAAAATCAAATTTTATTCAGCGAAATCCTCAGACTGAAGATAACAGTTAAGGTATGGCAAATATAGTATCTGAATTAGTTCTAAATAAAATTTAAGCAAATAAAAACGTAAAAAAGTTAAAATTAAATATGGTCTATAGAAAAAAATTGATTGGAATGAAAGAAAATGTAACAGAAATATTCAAAATTATTAAAAAAATTTTAAGATAATTGAAGAGAAAGGAATAATTGAAGTGTACCTATTATTTTGGCCATAAGTGTGTATTACAGCTAATATTTTTGAACATCTTATTAAAAGAAGCTCAAAGTCAACAAAGTTTGCATGTATGTATATTATTATATATATTATTTAGGTGTTTAGTTTAGCTGGTTCGATCTCAAGCGCCTCTTTGTAATTAAAACAACGGAAACAAAAAGTAATTTATATAAAAAATATACATATAAATTCGCTACTGGGTTACAGGGTATCAACAAGTCGCGCTGCACTTTGCAAGCGCCTGGCCCTGTGTGCTTATGCGTGCCTGTGCTTGTGTGCTTGTGTGTGTGTGTGTGTGTGTGGAAGAGTCTGTTAACAACAATAAAATGCTTCGTTGTCATAGCTCAGAGTGTACATCGTCAAGCAGATTGATGCTGCAGCCCGGCAGGGGCAGGCATGAAGGCAGCCGGGACTAGAAAGGATATTCGAGTGCACTTGAATGCCTATGCGAGCACTCGACGTACCTACACACACACGCACACACACAGAAATGTATGTAACTATATGAAGCTGTTGCCATGACATACCGCAGCTCCACCAACTCGAGGTCCTCCTCCTCGGGCTGCCTGGCTGCCAGGCAAGTGCAGTGCAAAGTTGCCTCTCGAGCCGCGCCCCTCGCTTTGATTTATGTGCAAGTTGAACTCGGCGCTGGGCTCCGTCCTGGGCGAGTTCCGGCTTGGGCTCAAACTCAATCTGCTTGAATTGTGCGCTGGCTGTTTGCGGACGCCAAACACTCGCGACTTGTTTGCACTTATTTTTGATTCGATTTTGCGAGAACGATCGCTAAAGGACACTCGAACCTCGGACTTCGATTCGGACTACAAATACACACACTAAGCGGAATTTAGCGGCCAACTTTGGCCAAGAGCTTCAACTACGCCGCGAGCTTTTAGTAAGAGTTCCATTTAGGAATTAAACGCCGCATGGAATTAACTACATCGGTCTAAAACTTCTGCTGGCATTTACTCTACTCGAATCGCATTTCGAATTTTGGAATGTAGAAGCTATGAGAATTTTCGGGCTGTTTGATAATTCAGTTGTTGATCATAATTTTGTTGATATTTTATGCAATTGTTTCCTTTATGTGTGGGTCTCTATGCATTTAAACGGACTCATCATCACATTTGCCTAGAAATATTTTTTTCGTTTGCTATATATATATATTTGAAGTTTGATAATTCAGTTGACGACAACATATAATTGTTGTTTCATATAATTTTATTCGCCACATTATTTATTTATATTTTTTTCTATCAGAGAAATAAAATTGAACTTTAGCAAAATGTTTGAAAAAATTAAAGAAAAAATTAGAAGCAATCTAATTTAGTTAGTTTTCTATGCAGAAAATATGAGTTTACTTTGTTCTGCAACAATAATGAAATATAAATTGAAATTTGAGAATGGAAGTCGACGAAGAATATATGTTGAACAGCGACTGGAGGAGATAGCCCTCGCATGGAAGACAGATGACTTTTTTGTTGATACATTAGACGACTTTATGAAGGACGTTATTGTTGAGTTGCTGGAAAATGAATTTCTCAATTGCAACCCTCAACAAGTGGAAATTTTTAAGCGTGGAAGTTCATTAAGACGTATAAAACACAATAGCAATCAAATTAAAATAACAATAAACAGCCAACTGATCAATCGGTTAATGATAATAATATAAAGTTCAGCGATGTATGTAAAATGTAAAAGTTACTTCAAAATAGAAATATTGAACACATGGCTTACATATGCAAAACATAAATTTTATATTTGTATTAAACAGGAAGACGGTTGTTATCAAGAGTGTGCAGAGGCCATTGTTCAATTCAATCTGAATAAAATTCAAATTTTTAAAGTATTAAATTGATATAAAAGGAATATCTATATATATATATATAGTAAGGAAAAATATTTTGTTGTTTTGTGTTTTAAAATTAATTGTTAGTTCAATTTCAGCTGTTCAAGATGATTATTTATACTATAGAGATTATAGAGCTTAAGAACAATATTATTTAAAAGAGAAACAAATGTTTCACATATAAAATAGAAAGCTGATGAAAAAGTCTAAATATTTATATATTCAGAAGCTCTGACTGCGAGAGCTAAGTATAATGGGAATGAGTAAATTCGCAATAAGTTAACAAAAATATATAAAAATTTAATTAACATTAGTTAATACAGAAGAAGCAAATTCAGTTGATTAATATCACGATTTTTATTTTATAGGAGCTTACAGAAAATGTAAAACACAGTTTAATATAAATGTGTGCACATATTTTACAAACAAAATATAAGTTGATTTTGAAAGCTGAAAATCATATGCTAAATCATAACTGGATAAGCAACACTTCACACACACACACACACACACTCATATATAGTTGCTTTGGTGTTAAATATACACAGTTTTTCTGACTCATTTTCGGGAGAATATTTTGCTACAAAATGCTCTCCGATTTTGAGTTCAACAGCTATTCACACGCTGATCTCTCGCTCAGAGATTAACAGCGACCGTAATTGGCTGACTGACTGACTGACTGACTGACTGACTGACTGACTGAATCACTGAGTGACTGACTGTGTGACAGGCGAGCACTTTGGCTGCTGTTGACTTCTTGGCCCTTCGTGCCCGACTCTCAGCTCATTTGCATGTGTCACATCAGCTTTGGTGACATCACAAAACAACACATGACAACGCACACACACAGCTACGTGGCAGGTTGCGTGTGTGTGGCAAGCAGCCTGAGCCAAGTGGAAGTTGCCTGCAGCTCGGTTCGAGCCTTTGGCATAGGCGATTTTTCAATTAGTTGGCTGCTGCTGCCGCTGGCGGCTACAAATTTCACTGGGCTTTGGCCAAGAGCCTAGAGGCTGTGTGTGTGTGTGTGTGTGTGTGTGTGTGTGAGGAGGGGTGAGCAGTTAAGTTGGCAGCTGTTTTAGCCTTTAGCGCAAATCCTACATAATTAAAATACTTAAAGGCTTTAAGCGCAGCAACAAAGTTTCTCACTTTTAAATTGTTGCAAGCCCAGCCTAAGGGACGCACATGTGTAGAAATGTTTTATGTCCTGGTGGAGGGGGCTGTTTGGCTGTGGGCGCGGTTGGGGGGCGTGCTTGTGCGCGCGTGTTCGCTCTGATACTCACTCACACACACGCTAAGCTCACTTAAGCATTTCTGCGTGCTGGCTTCCTTGCGCGCACAGTGGTCAAAAATCAAAAGTTTCTGTTGGAAATGCAAAAATTGCAACACTTTTGGTCTTTTATTCAGTTCATCAAAAATAGTCTTTCAATTTGCAGGAAATCGTGGGCTGCTGTCGAAATGAATTCTATTATTATTATACGATCCATTAACATAAATGACAACAACTTCTTGTTCAGTTGTATTACAAGCGCAGCATTAATTTTTTCGTATAGGCGGCATACAAAGCAATATAAAAAATATCAAATTTTGAAAATATCGCAGCATTAAATGTTATTTTTTCATCAATAAGAAAAGGTTTATAGTGGTGCTGTTATTTTTTTCGCAACAGTATAAGACTTAAAAATGTTATTTTAGAAAATTAAAAAAACAAATCTTTAAAGTTTGATTTATATGTTTTTTAAAGGCGTTACAAAATTGTCAGTCTACAAATAATCAACCAGAATTCGAATTCGAGTCCCAGTCTAGGGGAAAATCTTTTATATAATTGAGTTGTTTTTTTTGTGGGAACACAGTTAACGACAGATATATAGTTGACTCCAACCATATGTCTACAGGTAGCCAGAAAATAATTATAGTTGTTTCTAATTTTTTCACTGGCAAAAAAGGAGGACATTTTGGCACAAGTTGTTCAATAGCTCATTTGTTAAAAAAAAAAATACCCAGATCTTTGTATTTTGTGCTCCACTGTGCGACGACCTGAGAGGTCCTGACATTCTTGCGCCCCATCGATGTCAGTTCCAATCTCAGATTTCAGTCAAGTTAAAGAGTGTGTGTGGGCCGCATCTTTTAAAATGTTAATGATTGAGCTTAATTGTGGGCGGGGCCCGCATATCTCATACGCCCCGTTGGCCACAGCCTTTGCTTGCGGCTCGTCGATTTGGCCAAGTTAATTGACACAGGCGGCCCACATAGATTTTCATAATTTTTGTTATGAGACAAATACACACACACACACACACACACACACACTGCGCATACGCATGTGTGTGCGAGGTCAGCTCGCCGCATATTTAATTACTTTTGTAGTTGGCCCTTGGCCCGCTCCAGGCACAGTTGCTTGGGGGCGGGGCTCAGCCGCCTTTTGACCTCGATTTAACGATTTTGCTTTGTCATTTGGCCGTTTAATTATGTGCATGGAAATTTATGTGCGACTCCTTGACTTTAAATGAAGTGTAAGGACCCAAAGTGCCCAAAGAACGCCGACGCTGAACCCAATTCGAATGCCAAAATCCAATCCTTTGCCGCCAGCTGTTTGCCTCCATCCTCCCCCCACCCCCCACACACACCCTTGCAGTTATTTATGGGCGGCGCGCCTGATAATCCTGTGAGCCTGCCCAAAGGCTCGCAGCCTGATTAAATTTTGTATTAGCTCAATAAATTTGCAATGCCAAACGGCATAGGAAAAAGCAAAAAAAAAAAAAACCGGGCTGGAAAAATAAAAGCGAAAAAAAGAAATGCACAACGACACGCAAATGGACAACGCTTAAGCCCCAAAATATTCACGCTGCCCGTTGTCATATTTCAGGCACAGATTCTTGCTCCTTGCCCTTGCCCTTTCCCTCCCCCATTCCCAATTCGCCATTCTCCATTCCCCTCTAGCAGCTGGTGCGGTCGAGCTAATTGATGGCGCTGGTAATTTGCCTGACCTGCCCAGCGTTGATGAGCTAAGCAATGAGAACTGCAAACTGGGCAGCGAGTGCTCTTGGACTCCAACTACCTGTCTACCTGTCTACCGGTCTCTGCCTCTGGCTCCTTCTTCGCGCTCCTCCCTTCTCCATTTTGAGCTGGAGCAATTGGCAATTGCGCGAAATTGCGCGAAATTTAAAACGTTCAACACTCGCCTGGCAGCTTCTTCTTCTCTTCTGCTTTCATCTGTGCTTCCTCTCCCTTTTCGCTGGCCCTTCTTGCTTGACCTTTTCAATTTGGCAGCGTTGCGATTTTCGCTTACCATTTCCATTGAGTTTCACTTTTATCCGCCGATTTTATTTATAGCCATTCACTTTCTGTGTGCGCCAACTACCCTGTAATCTCTTTGGAATCCACCAAAGGGTAGACCTAGCAACTTGTAAGTCAATTAAGTTCAAAGCTTCAAAAAGTTAAAATTTTGTTTTAAGAAATTTTGCTTTAATTTTTGTTTACAGGCTATCTGAAAGTCGTTCCTTTGTTCTTAAACTTTATTAGCTGGCTGAACTTGTTTTGTTGCCTGCGACTATCTTAATTTAGTCACTTAACGTATTTCACTTTCAATTCATCTCTCATACCCTGTAAACTGAATATATAAATGGAATGCTATATATATATTGCTTTGGAACTCAGAATTGAATGCCTCCTATTAAATAAACCCAATTTATAATAAATTGCAGCTTGCGAAATATTTACAGGGTATTTGAACGTCGTGCACAAAATCGCAGACATGGAAATCATTGTTTATTTTTAGCTAGGTTCGTATTTCATGTCTATGTCATTTAGAGCACTCACGTAATAGATGTTAAATTTACCCTGTAAACGTTTCAAATATAGCGAAAGGTATTTAAGACCTGTAAACTATAGCAACATTAGATTTAAAAATAGTAGGGTATCTCAAAGTCGTGCATTGAATCATAAAAGCAATGGCTGTGTAAGCAATAGCTGCATATCCATAGGGCAGGTGGGGAGGGCTCCAACTGGAAATTTCTGTTGCAACATAAGTTACAGGGTATACTAGTCGATCGTTCAGTTGTAGAGCTTTTAGTTATACATAGCTGCTTAATAATTGGCTGTAAATTAGCTTAGAGCTCGCTTCAACTGAAAATATCAGCTGCCAAAATGCTTACAGGGTATTTTTAAGGCGAACATGAAGAAGTTTAAGAACCATTTATGTGGCAAAAAATGTCCTAGAACAAGGTTTAAAAAATGTATATTTATAATTTTTGTCGCGCCACGCTTTACAGAGCATCCAGCTAGTTCGGCATTAACAATAAACATTTCAGCTTGTTGAATTTGGTTTTTGCCGCGACTTTCGGCTAAATTTATCACAGCTATAAAAGGGCTGACGAGCTGATGGACAGTCAGATGGTTGTCAGCGCGTGCGGCCACCGCGGAGAGCGGCGAGGCGTGTCGGGGGATCAAGTTTTAATTTGACTCGAAAGGGAAAGGCCAGAAAGGGGGTGGCGTTGGGTGGGAGGAGGGTTTTCAGTCGAAGCGTCGCTCGTGTTAATTACGCGACTTTTGCTGTGGTCGACCATTTGCTGATTGCTCGTCGTCGCAGTTGCCGCAGCGGCACGCACGGCTGCCACCCCGCCCATCCCAGCCCCATACCAATAGCCACAAGAGGGCCTGCCAGTGTCCAGTGTGACCAGCTGCAGTTGGCGGCTTAGAGGCAACGCCTCCATGTGCAGTTAGTCACGCCAATTTTATTGCATTGCCGACACGGCTGATGGACCAAAGGGGCCGGTGGGTGTGGGGGGCAGGGGGCGGGGTGTGTGCTGACTATCAGTCGCAACAATGGCGAACAACGGTTTTCGGATTTCAAGCGGAACAATTAAGTTAACGATCTGCGGACATGAGGAGCCAAGTGACAGAAATCGTGCGCCAAAGCGCCCAACCACGTGCGGGTCAAACGCGCGAACGTGTTTTAGCTAACGCACTGCCACGCCCATGCCCACGCCCACGCCCACCTAGCTATACGCCCACTCGGACTGCAGGCCGTCGCATTAAAGCTTTAAGTCCACTCGCGCTCTTGGCCAAAAGTGTCTGCAATTAGCCAAGCGTCAAACTGATTAAACGAATTGCCAAATTATGTGTGCAAAAGGAGGGGGGAAAGCTCAAAGGGGGGTTGGGGGTAGTTGGGGCTGGTTGGGGCAGCCATTGCGAATATGTAAAGCCAGCAGCTAAACAAGAGCCTAAACGAAAGCACAGAAAAAAGTTAGCGTCCGGCTGCAGCTCCTAAAATACCCTAGCATAAAGGTAAATTTGTCAACTGGTTGATCAGCCGGCTGATCATCTGGCTGATCATCTGGCTGATCATCTGTGCAGCTGGAGCACGGAAAGCATGGAGATTCGGAGACGTTGCAATAATATGGATCGCACGAATATCCTTGATATATATCTGAATCGCGCTGCAAAGGGGATATCAAGCATTTAAAGCGAAATTTGGCGGACCATAAAATACGTGCATTTACCGGCGGGTCAGATCGAAATCATTTATGAGAATGGGGCTATCAATTGCGCAATTACCGCTGCTGTTATTTCGCTGGAGCTGCCGTGCCTGACCTTTGCCCCGAGCTTTTTGTGAACTTGATACGCAAAAACTTTTCTAAATAATTTTTAAAAATAAAAATAAATCTAAAACGTAACTCGAGTGAACTCCCTAATATTAGGATAGTGTCAAGTTGCGAATTAAAAGAATAAAAAAAATAAAAAAAAATATAAAATAAAAATAAATAAATAAATTTTCGGGGGACGACGACTTTAAAATTGAGGATGGCCAAAAGCGGATAAAGGCCCTGTGCAAATATATTTGGATGGATGGCACGCGGATACCTCTGTAGGTTTCGGAATCCGATGAGGACTTTCGACTAGGGGCAATGCGTGCAGATCCACAGCTGTCTAGACGCTTGAGCGCAGCAAAAGTTAAATAAAGAAAAAAAGGAAATAAAAACACAGAAAAGTTTTAATTTCCTTCAATGATTTCTCGGAGCATTTGTTTTCGTGAGTGCTGCGGGGGGCGGGGAGAAATCCAAACACAGAACACGGCCCACTCTTAAAAACCGAAGCACTCAGTCAAGTAGCAGGCAAGTGTGTGTGTGTGTGTGTGTGTGTGTGTGTGTGTGTGGCGCAATGCTTAGCATCATAATCAAGTTAGATAAATCTAAATCCTTTGCGATAAGCGTCTAAAGAATAGACCCCGAGCCAGAGCCAGAGCCAGATCCAGAACATTGCCTTTCGCCTTTCGGCTTTCGGCCCAGTTCGCAGCTCGTTTTGGTAGCCAAAAGTTCTGCCTGTGTGTGTGAGGGACAACTTGGACCGACGAATTAGAAGCCCCCCCTCCACTCCTCCACTCCTCCTTCCTCTTTCCACCCCTCAATGACGTAGCGAGTGAATAGAATTTGTAATTTCCGTTTTCGTTTTGTATGCTAACCCATGGCAACAACAACAACAACAGGAGGCCCTCTCTCTCTGTCTCTCTGTCGCTGTCTCTGTCTCTGCCGAGCCTGCAGCACTTTAAGTGATGCTACAGCACAATGAAACTGTTGAAGCAGCAGCAGCAGCAGCAGCAGCCGCAGCAGTATCAGGAGCTGCCTTTAAGGCTGGCTGCAGTTCAATTGGTTCGGGCCGTGGGAGCCAAAAGCCAACAGGCCAAAAAACGTTCCGGATTTGGATTTGGCTAACGGTTCGGAATATGACGATGAATGCCACTAAATTTTTTGCTGCTGTTGCTGTCTGAATGCATTTAAAGATGAGCGGGCGGGGCCGAGAGCGGGCAGGAGAAGGAGAAGGAGAAACCATTGAAACCATTTTCCATTTGCATTTCAAGTGAAACGTAAAAATTGATGGCAAACGAAATGGGTATAGAAATGGGCATGGGGGCAGGGTGCAGGGTATACGTGTACAGAGTACAGGGTATTGGGTATTGGGGCTGCACTGCCATAGCATAAAGGCTCAGTGCATGTGCATGTGATTAGAGCGATAAGCAGTTGACCAAAGAAACGGCTCAAAGCTGAACCAAAGAGTTGACACTGAGAGCTCGCCCAAAACCCTTGGCAAATGGAAACAAATGGCGACTGCGAAAATCACTCTACACTAGCGTAAAAACGGCTAAAAACATGTGGAGAATAGCGTGCTTGATGGACGGCACAAGTGACTCTCCAACTGTAAGTCCAACCCCATTTGAACTGGGACTTTAAGGATTCCTGGGATAGGAATAGAGTGTGGAATGATGTTGTCTCGATCTTGGCAGGAGGATCAGGCGCAATCTTTTATAGATAAAAATAGGTAGAAGCTAAGAAAATGTTAAGAAAAATGTCAGAGTAAAGACTTGATATGGAAGGAATTGTCATTGGAATTGGTCAGGGGAAAAACTTCCAAGTACGCGTCCTGTCTAAAGCTTAAGTTTTAAGAAATATAAAGATCATCCTGTGCATTTCCTCATCATCCTTTCCATGTGAACGTTTAACATCATTTGTTAAAAAGGCAAAGGGTACAAAAAAATCAATTTTGGACAGGTTAACTATAGAGTGTTTTAAAGACCCTTTATTCAAGAATAAAAAATTTTCAAAAAAATAAATGTTAATTTTTAAGTCAAAATTACATAGATTGTATACCAAAAAAAAATTACTAAAGTAGCTTTAAGTTCGCAAGATGATAAGAGAAAAATAAGAGATGATTATATAATGATGGGGTCATTATAAGATCACAAATCAATTGTTTGAATAAAACCTTTTAACAAACAAAGATATACCACAAAAATATACATGAGACCATTGTAAGATTGTAACTTAATTGTTTGAATAAAAGCTTTGAATAAAGAAAGATCTGCTTTGATTTTTGAATTCTTCTGAAATTGTGTATACAATGTGGTTAATTCAGCAAAGCGCAGACAGAGATTATTTAAGTATCAAAAGCTGTTAACAAATTCTGGCAAGATTAAGAAAATATGGTTTTTTTCATTTTCTTATGGTAAAACTAAAATTTTGTGCATGAAGAGAGAGAGAGAGAGAGAGAGAGAGAGAGAGCTAATATTGTATTAAACAGAGAATCAGAAGATTAAACAAGAGAATTTGTCTCAATTGTGATTCCCAAAAATTAAAAGTGTAAAACGTAAACATAGATTACTCTCGAATTGCATAAATCGTGCATATCAGCTTCAACAGATCCACATTGCAATTTCTGTCACATTTTTGAAATCAAGTCAAGCATGAGTGATTCCCAACGTTTGCTAAGCCGTGTTGCAAATAACAAATTAAATAAAAACTGAGCAAAATATGTCAGATAAACAACAATATTAAACATCAAAAATTTAAACAGCTGCGAGTATAAGTTTCAGTAGCAAACGTTCTATAATAAATAAATAAATAAACAAGATTTATGCGCATACAACTCTACTCTTTTCTTATGACTGAAATATTTATTATGATAAAAAAAAAAAAAAACATATGCTTTTATTTTGTATTGCAGAGAATGAAATATGTATATATATACTCCATCATGGGATACTTATTTCTCATTCATCTTTTAAGCTGTTGACAGTCTACAAATCAAATATTTCATAACAGATCTCCAGCCGATCTGCTTAGCTGCCAAATAACAGCCTGTTTATTGTGTATTAGAAATACATTGAAATACAAAATGTATACTATTGAAAATTTAAATATTTGCGTTTTCATGAATTACTTATTTGCTTACAGCTGACTATGATGGAAATATAAGTGTTTATAGCTGACTACCAGGATGTGCTTTTCCTAGTTCGTTTAAAATATATATTATGATCTCATTGAATCCAAATATGGATATACTTAATCATATATATATATACTTAATTTCTTGTCCTTGGTCTTTCGATGATACAACTGAAGGACCTGATATATGCGGGTTATTATATTGTATAGGCATATTGCTTAAAAAAATATTCTAAATTAAGAAACAATGGATACAATTACAATTAAATTAACCAATAAACAACTATGGCCTAGAGGAAATGTTAACAAACCACACTAACACATACACAGCTACATACACCACTTCCTGGCCCAGTACGTACATTCTCTGTCTACTTTCCCAATCAGAATTCCTTAGCGTATGAAAAGGGTTTACAAATAATATAATGGGGAATAGACTTGAAATGGGTACTTCACGTACAACGAGGTCCTCGTCTGGTACAGCCTCTTTGGCTAGAGTGGAGTCAGCAGTGAAGTGGACTCAAGATTGGAGTTTCGGGGGGCTTCTAGGCCCCAATATGCCCCACATAGTAGTATATACGAATTTACTTACTTCTTAAGCGGGAGTAGATTAGGGTGCGAAGGCGTCTCTTCGCTGCTTTGCTGTTGAGTGGAGTTGGGTACTTAGTTGGGTCGCCGGCGTTTCCGGCGGCGGCGCCAGGCGACGTGACTGTGGCTGAGCAGCTGGGCGAGCCGGGCGGCGAGCAGGCGGGCGTAGCGCCATTCCACGCAGCTGGCGACGGCGATGAGGAGCATGGCGTTGATGCCCAGCGCCAGCGAGGCGGCCGAGGAGCCGAGATTGCCCTTGGTCAGCTGATCGGCACAGCGGCCGATCGCATCGATGTCCAGCTCGCTCATCACCCGCCCGTTGACCTCCAGCGGCGAGATGCAATAGTTCTTCTGGAGGAACTCGCTCAGATTGTGGGCGCCCTCGGCGAGCGGGCCGTCGAGCAGGGTGTGTATGTGACAGCCGCAGGGGAAGTGATTGTTCAGCAGCTGCAAATGATCGACGCCGTCGACGATGATCGCGTTCGGATCGGGCGTCTCCAGGACGTGATTGCCGTGGAACTTCAGGTGCTTGATCGCCGCCGTGTTCGTAAAGTTGAGCTCCTCGATCGAGTCGATCTTGTTGTTGAGTATCTGCAGCGTCTCCACCTGCGTGAGGCCGGTGAAGGCGTCCGCACAGATGACGCCCAGATCGGACTCCTGCAGGGTCAGGAGCAGGACGTTGGACAGGCCGCGGAATGTGAACGGCGAGATCTCCTTGAGGTCCATGTAGGCCAGCTTGAGCAGACCGACCGCGTCCATGCCGAAGAAGGCGTCCTGCTCGATGCTCCGTATGCCCGAGGGCAAGATCAGGTGGCCGACATTGGTCAGGCTGGAGAAGGCCGAGCTCTCGATGCGGATCAGCGGATTGTTGCTCAGCAGGATCAGCTTGATGTTCGAGGTGCCCGCGAAGGCGTTGCCCTCGATGCGCTGGATCTGATTGTGGCTGAGCAGGATCGTCGACAGATTCTGGAGGCCGGCGAACGCGAACTGCGCGACCATCTGGAGCGGCGTATACTGGATGGACAGCTCCCGGAGACGGGGCAGGCCGCGGAACGCGAACTGTTTGATCCGCGTTATGTTGTTGCCGTCCAGCGAGAGTTTCTTCAGCGCCCGCAGGCCGGCGAACGAGTCGGGCTTGATGATGGGGAAATTGTTTTTGGTCAGCGCTAGATTCTCCACCGTTGCCGGCAGCTGGCGCAGCGGTATCTGCTCGAGTCCGCCCGTGTTACACAGCACCTGGGGAAAGGGGAAGGTGGTAGCGTTAGTCAGCGGGCGGATAAAGAACAGTGCGCAGCGCGAAAATTGAATTTGCGGCTTTATTGCTGCAAATAAAATTAAATCGAATTTTCTTCTTCTGTACGATTTTTTGTTCTAATTCCCTCGCAGCGGGTATTCCGATTATGACATGCAATGTGTAACGGCTAGAAAAGGATATCTGCGAACCTATTCAAGTTGTATTTGCTTTATCTGCATGTTTTTGGCTTTTCTTTAAAATTTTGTTAAAATAATTTTGGTTTTTTTTTAAATATATATTTTTTTTTAAATTCTCAAAAAAACTCAGAGCCATTTACTTAGATTAAGCACAAACGTTGTCAAAATATAATCATATAATCAACCATATTTCATTATTGAGAAATTATTCTTATCAATTACATACTCATTTTCGAAAAATTATGTTTTTCAAAATTTAGAATTGCCAATTTAAATTTTTAATCGATTTTTAAACACTAAAAGTTGTTCTGAGTGGGTCAAATTTGTTGTTAAAATCATGTCAAAATAAACGATGTGAGCTACATCGAACTTCTTACGCATCTGCTGCCCGTCTGCCAGGGTATTTAATCTTCGGCAATCCAAAGATAAAGCTGCTTTCTGGTTTGTCTGCACGCTTCTTCTTCTTCTGCTGGCGCTTTGTTTTGTCGCCGCGTTGCTGTTGCTCTTTTATGTTATGTTTTTTTTGTGGAGGGGGTCTTAATCAACACCACGCTATATCTGCCCCCCCCCCCCTCTCACTCACTCCGGCTAGCCTCTTTGCTTCGCATTATTTTGCCTGCGCATTTCTTGTCTCTGCTTTGTGCTTTAATTTTTTATAACTATTATGTGCTGATGTGTGCGTTTGTGGGGATGACCCCAACCCCCCCTGGCCTGCAGATTCAACGCAACAATGTCCGCCGCTGCCAGCCCCACCCCCAACCGCTCCCGCTCCCGCCGCCTGTCTATCTGCCGTCGAGTCGCGTCTCTTGTCGCTGTCACGTTGATGTCATCGTTGTCTCTTGGCCGCTGCTTTGCAGTCTCGTCACTGCATTACCCTCCATCCAGGCCGTAGTCTATCCCCTCCCCCGTCCTCCCCTCCCCGCTTTTTCCTGCGCTCCCTTCCTTTGTCCAAGTTGCGTAACATTTACACAATTTTCATACGCTTCACCTTTTAAATGAACGAATTAAAAGTTTCATTTCCTTCAGCTTCTTCTTCTCCCACTTCTTGCTTCTTCTTTCGCTTCTTGTGCGTCTTCTTCGTGTTTTTGTTTTCAGCTTAACAGTTGTTTATGCGCTGCTTTTGTTGTTGTTTGCTTTTGCGTTACGTTGCGTTTCATTCCGCATTGTTCCATTCCATTGTGTTTCTGTATACCCTGTGCACATGCCAATTGGGTATATGCAACGTCGATGCCAGATGAAACTTGGCTTTAATCAAATTTTTTTTTTGCAGACCATAATGTGAAGGTCGTACGGATCGGACTACTATATCATATAGCTCATATAGGAAAAAGCGGTCGAATAGTTAGTTTTTTAACATAAAACTCTATCAATCGAAGGTTTTTATACATGTACTATATATATATGTATATACACATACAAAAATTGTTTACTGAAGATAACTTTTCTTTACATGTTAAGCTTTCTTGAAATTTTTTATAGATTGGACCTCAATCCCCATATGCTCCATATGGACTATTGATGACCTCTTCAGATCAAACGGATAAAGCCACTTTATCAAAAACAGAGTATGGCGCAATCGCTTACGCCCGACTGCAATGTTGCTGCTCTTTATATTTTGCTGCCTGCTTTGTTCGATTTAATGAAATTTCTTTTGCGCAATGGCAAAATCAGCGACACATTTTCCGCTTTTCACACATTTTGCGCGCGTCGCCGGCGAACTTTAAATTTAATTGGCCTCAGAGCGCAGCCGAAAAGTAGGCTACGCCCGACGTCAATCTTAAATACAGCTGCAACCCCTTCGCAGGTGGAGCTCACAGGTCTATTATTATATTTTTGCGGTTGCCTGCGAGTGGCTCAAGTCGTACATTTTTTGGGTTTCTTGTATTATTTGGCATTTTTCGTTGGGCTCTTGTTTTCGTCGAGTGCTGAGTAAATAATTTCATTGTTCATAATCTGGAATAATGAAATCACTTAAGTTCTCAATTTGGTAAAAATGACGATGCCAGCAGCGCTGAGCGCTCTCGGCCCCATTGGTAATAAGGATGCGCATTAAGCGAGACGAGGCCTACGACCGCCCCCTCCCCCTGCCCCCTCCCCCTTCCCTCGCCTCCCTTCTATCTGCCGCCTGCAGCTGGCCACAAAATTCTCGCGGGAGACAATTGAATACGAGGCTGGCAAACATAAGCACACACACACACACACACACACACACACACACACCCACACACACCAAAAACGAAGTTGGGCGCTGGCAAAGTAACAAGTGCGCGCCACGCCCACTGCGCCGCCCCTTGGCCCGTGCTGCTTATTGTGCACTCTCTGTGTGCATTTGAAACAAAAGGGAAATGACCATTTTCCTTCAGCATTTTCGATTAATTTTCTCGTGCTCATCACGGGCACAACAAGCAGCTGTGTGTGTGTGTGTGTGTGTGTGTGTGCGGCCAACAGCCTGGCCGGGCCAAAATCCCCTAGACGACCTCACTATAGGGCAACTGCTGGACGCTGCTCAGCTACAACAACAGCTACAGCTACACTGAGCGAAAAAAAGATCAACTCGAATGGGTCCAGAAACTATTTGCCTAAAATTTAAGACAAAATTAGTTCTTGAACCTTTTGAAATTGAGTGGGATTCCAGCACAAAATTCTTGAATCAGGCATAAAATACTCGAAACCAGAATTTTTGTGCTCGAAAAGAGCGTAAAATCCATGCGTTATTCAAGCTACACATAGTATATTTAGTTTTGTAGTTTACACAAATATTTTATTGTTTTAGGTATATTGTTTCGATTTCTTTTTGAGATCCCAAAAAAATATAATTTATTTTCCAAGTTAAATGTATTTTCTGAAAGTCTAAAATAACTCCGAAAAAAGTATACTATTTAAACCAAAATAAATATCAAAAAAGTAAATGGAACTTGATTATTATTTTTTCCATTATATAGTTTCTATATAAGCTATAAATTTTGTGGATTTAAAAAAAATGATTTAAGCCAATTCGAATTCTAAATTCTCAACTTAAGAAATTTGACAACGTTTGTATTTTTATTTTAGGCACGAAATGTTAGTTTTTCTCTGAGTGTATGCTAGCGTTGCTTTCTTATGCGACCCCGATGATGAGCATGCTGATGATGATGATGATGCTGATGATGCTGATGATGATGTTGCACAGAGCTAACAACTATGAAAACTACAAGTGGAATAGCAACAATCAGTTGTCAGGGCGCGCGTGCGAAAGAGAAAGGGAGAGAGAGAGAGAGAGAGGGACATTGTTAAGCTTACTTGAGTCTGGGACAAGCAGATGCACTCGGCTGGGCATGATTTGGATGTTTCGGTTTGTTGCGAGTTCCACAGGCAGACAACAGTGAGCGCAATTATGAGCAGCAGCCAGGAATTGCACATTTCACGTTGTTGCTGACACGACAGTTTGGCGGCGTAATTGAGCTCGATTCTCTATCTCACTTGCACACACTCCACACTCCAGCACTGCTCCACGCTCTGCTCCCGGCCGGACTGCCGGACGGCCAGACTGCTCGCTGCTCCCCAGGCTGCCAGTTGGCCTCTTGCCTCCTGCCGCTTGCCTCCTGCCGCTTGCCTCCTGCCTCTTGCCTTTGGCTTGCGTTGCGTTCGGTTTTCGCTGCTGCCGCTGCTGCTGCTTGCTCTTCTTCTTGCTGCGCTGCTTACTTATTTATGTTTTTTATATTGCGTTATTTCATTTGAACTTTCTTTTTATATATTCTTAAGCTTAATCATATTTATTTATGCTTCTGCTGCTGCTGCTGCTGCTGCTCCAACTCCCACACTGGCTGCTGGGCGGGCCGAACTGCAAAGAGAAAGAGACGGTGTCGGTTGGTGAGTGAGTGAGAGGCAAACAGTCGAAAGCACAGCGATAAAGAAACGGCAATTGTGCGAGCTTCATTCGCAGTGCAGCAAGGCGACACTTCAAACTTACGACTTTACCAAAGATACAGTTAGACACACATAGATGCCATATAGACGTGTTTAAGCCCAGAGCCTACACTTCAAGCAGCGAGAGGGAGAGAGAGAGAGGGAGAGAGAGAGGCTTGCTAAATTTATGCGCAGATTAGCAGCTGCAGACAGGCGCACAAATAGATCGACAGTTGGCATGAAGCTGGCACCTGGTTTGCGGCTCAAAGCCAGTGCTCAAGCTCAGTGCTTAGCTCTTAAGCCCACTGGCCCCAAAGCCCACTCGCAGTGGGGCGGGGCTGGGGCTGGGGCTGAGGTGCAAAAAGGCAAAGGCCGCATGGCCGCTGACGTTGATGTTGGCTTTGCCTTTGAGCCTGGGCACTGGATACAGGATACAGGATACAGGATACTGGATACTGCATACAGGAGCTGGCTGGCTGCCTGGCCTGGCCTGGCCTGGCCTGGCCAAAATAGCTGCTTGTTAATCTTCAATAATAAATAAGTAATGCAAGGTGGACGTCAAGTTGCAGCTGTCTGCAGCAGCAGCAGCAACAACAACAAGGAACAAAGCCAATGCAATATAATAACTAAAATTGCTCTAAAGAGAATTTGCGATGAGGCGTCGCTGCCTCTGCCTCTGCCTCTGCTGCTGCCTCTGCTGCTGCCTCTGCTGCTGCTGCTGCTGGGAAGGAGCCGGTTTGAAATGTTTAAATGCACAAATCAAATATGCAAGCGGCCAAAATGACAAACAGGTAAACGAACGGGCCAAAGCGGGCAAACAGCACCTGATGTCCAGCTGAGCTGAGCACTGGCCTTTTAATTGAACACTGCTAAGCAAAATGGCCGACACGACGTCGACGGAGACGGGCGACAGAGTGTTTGGCTCAGCAGACACAATAAATATGCACAGGCATAAATGCGTGACATTATAATTGGAGAGCAGCAAATAGGGCTGCAGGAGCGAGCGAGACAGCGCTGTGGGTGCGAGCGGGTGAGAGCGCAGCTGTACCGAGTGCCGATCTGCGGTCACTGTGAAGCATTTGCTGACGGCCACATTTCACAGCAATGGCAAGAGAGAGACTGTGGGAGAGACTGTGTAGACTTGGTGAGAGTGGAGTGGAGAGTTCTGCTTAGTGATGTTAACCCGAAATGAACATCGATATATCAAAAAAAAAAGAAGAAGATTATCGAGCTAAAATTGGAATTGCTGTTAACATCAATAATTCGATATAGATCGGTGTGTTGATTTTTTTTTTAGAGTTCTGCTTAGTGATGTTAGTTCGAAATGAACATCGATATATCAAAAAAAAAATAATAAGATTATCGAGCTAAAATTGGAATTGCTGTTAACTTCGATAAATCGATATATATCGATGTGTTGATTTTTTTAGAGTTCTGCTTAGTGATGTTAGTCCGAAATGAACATTGATAAATCAAACAATAAAAAAGAATATCGAGTTAAATTTGGAATTGCTGTTAACATCGATAAATCGATATATATCGATGTGTTGATTTATTTTTAAGTTTCTAAATTAAAGTTCGCGTTCTTCTTAGCGTTTTCAGCTTTAGCGTAAGGATGGTCAAAAAGAAGAATCGATCGAGGTATATCGAAATATCTTAAAAAAATTATCGAGTTAAGATTGGAAAACATCGCTGCTGTTAACATCGACATATCGATGCTTAGATTTTTTTAACATCATTTAGACAGACATATGTACTTCAGCTTTAGCTGAAAGATATCCAAAAGGCCGATTTATTTATAAGAATCGATCAGGACACATCGAAAAATCGATAAATAGTTTATCGAGTTGAAATTGAGTTCTGATCTGCGGTCTGTCTATTGAGGAGTGAGGGAGCAAAGCTTTCGACATTTTGGAATTTAAAAATTAATTTGAAGAAACGGATATTGTCGTCCCGCTCACACCTGTGGCAAGTGGCAGCAAGAGCGTGACAGAGACGCAGAGTGGAGTGTGGAATTCGGATCCGGTTACTTAAAGGGAAAACAGCTTTAAACGTATTTTCGTGGATGTTGTCTTTGTCGCGCAGCGTGACATTTTGGCAGCACTGGGAAAACATTGAGAGTCGCCGCGCTGTGGGGCACGGTGGCGGGACGGTGGAGCCGAAGCCACGTAAAGCACATGAAATCAGTGTGCTGAGAATGCGATGGGCGATGGGCGATGGGCGATGCGCGACGCGCGACGCTCGACGCTTGTGTCGTGCCTCACACACAATCGCATTACGTCCCGATCTGAAGGGATAAAAGCAAAATAACAAATGCCGGCACAAGCTCAAATAATGCACAGACAATTGTGTAAGCAGCTGCAGCTGCAACGGCAACGGCAACGTCAGCGTCGGCAAAAGGAATCGCAAATGTGGCAACAAAAGCAGGCACCAGGCAACAGCTTAGTGCAGCATTGGCAGCATTGCCAGCAGCCGGCGCCAACCAAGTTGAGTTGCTTACAGCAGTCGATGTGTGGCACGGACAGCGGACAGCGGACAGCGGACTCCGGCCTCGAGCCGGCACAAAGACGCGGGCAGCACGGCGTGCGGCCACTTGCGCAGCTAATCAATCAATTTTATTCAACATTGCATTGAATTAGCACAGCCGGAGCTGTGCTTCAGCCCAGCTCAGCTCGCTCAACGTGTGGCAACGTTGCCTCTTGCCTCAGTCAGCGGCTGCAGCCGACATTATAGCCAATTAGTGTGTAGATGCAACGTGCAGACAATGCGCAACATTGCTCGAAAGCAATTCGAGATATATACATATAGCTATATCTGAGAATCAATTTTATGATTTATTTATTAAATAAAGAACTTTTGGTTTTTGCACTGCAGCTGGTTTGAGTGCGAGCGAGCGAGCGAGCGAGAGAGAGATGTGAATCCGAAATGAACATTGATTTTTTACATCGCACTAGAAAATCGTGTTGATAATCATCGATGCCTTGATATATCGAAAAAAAATGATTATTCTGTTAAAATTGGAAAATATTGCTGATGTTAACATCGATTTTTAAACATCACTTATATAAAGTTCGCGTTCTTTTTGGCGTTTTCAGCTCAAACCTTAATCGATCGACGTATATCGAAATATCGTTAAAATCGAGTTTACATTTGAAAACTTTGCTGCTGTTGACATCGATACATCGAGTCGATTTCGATTGTTTTTTTTATAACATCACTAATTTTGACACAAATACGAGTGCTTTTAACTTGCCGTCTCACTCTAACGTTCACTATTGTGCTTGATCACAGATACCTAACTGAATATGTCTGACCCTCTCAATACTTTTGTGTAGAATTTAGCTTTACTCTTCTGATACATTCGCATTTAATGGCCTCTCACGCCAACGTCTTCGCTTGTGGAGAGTGCGCGTACAAATTCCGATTGGCAGATGCCAACTCTCCAAGACGAATTCTAATTGGCAGCCACACTTGACATTAATTGAGATTTCGATGATAGTCAGATTTACTTTTTCGACTTTTTTCAGTTTAAAGTTTAAAGTTTAAAGTAGCTGGCGGAGTAACATGTGTTGGACTGCAGCTCGCCGGTGGATACGCATCCAATGGCAGTGATATCTATGAGATGTGTGCGCTCATAAGTTAATGTCCGTTTCACGAGCAAAATAAATATCGTTAAACAGATAAGCAAAGAAGCCAGCAAATAGAATTATTTTTGCCACGCAGCACACAAGACAACCGCAAGCCGAACGCAGACCAGAACCAAGACCAGAACGTTGGCCAAAAACGACAAACGAGCCACGACGGACAAAGGACAGAGGACAGAGGACACAGGACACAGGACACAGGACACTGGATGGACAGTGGACAGTGGACGTTGGACGATGGACGATTGGACGTTTGTGTCGTTTGTCGTTTGTCGTTGGTCGCCGGGGCCACATTCAATTGCTGCCAACTGAGCTGGGGGCCCACACTCGCCACACCTGTTCGGAGCGGGCGCCGCAGCAGCTGGCAAGGAGCTGGCCAAGTGCTTGACCATTGGCGCTCGCTCGCTTTGGCCCATGCTCCGAATCGGGCCATGAAGATAATTTAGAAAACCGCACGAAGCACACACACACACACACACAGACAGGAGGAGGCACATGACAGGACTGCAGTTCTGGTGGCCAGCAGCCCATCAGTCAATCAGCTGGTGCTGAGGATGCGCAGCGCCAGCCTTAAATTAGAGAGCATTAGTAAGTAAGTTTTGTGGTTGCAATTGAAAAACGGTTCGCTTGGCCGCTGCCTGAGCTCTTTAAGCGGCCAGCGGGCAGCGGGCAGCAATGTGGCCGGCACTTCATTAACGTGGCCAGTGGCCAGTGGCTCTTGCCACTTGCCTCTTGGCTCTTGGCCATTTTAATGATCAGCAGCTGCAGCTGCACTTGATCACAGCTGGCGCCAGGCAACAACAACTGGCATTTAATTGCTCTTTGTGGGCCAAGGGTTCAGTTCAGGCAGTTCACAGCGTTTTGGCCGCTTG
Organism: Drosophila colorata; assembly: GCA_035041545.1. Lineage (NCBI taxonomy): Eukaryota > Metazoa > Arthropoda > Insecta > Diptera > Drosophilidae > Drosophila > Drosophila colorata. The sequence continues at coordinate 2,565,914 of JAWNLD010000295.1, read as the reverse complement.
CCAGCCAACAAATGCACGACTGCGACTGTGTGTGTGTGTGTGTGTGTGTGTGTGTGCGTGTGTGTGGCTCCCTTATCTTTTCACCCAAATGCCTGTGCCTGTGCCTGTGTCGCTAATCAAATTATTAAAGCCCTGTTAACAACACCAACAACAACAATTGTGCGCAATGATGATGTGCACTGGGATAAGAATAGAACTCGGACTTCACCTGGTCAGTCGCCTATGCCAGGCATTGATAACTAGCAAATTTCCAGCCACTGACGACCTGTTCAATTACCTGGACACAAAGCGGGGCGGGGCGGGGCGGGGCGGGGCTGATGTGCACATAGTCCACCATTTTATTTCGACAAGGAGAGTTGCAGAAAGAGCGCGAATTAGGAAAAAGCAGCGATTTTTTCCAATTTTAACTCGAACATCTTTTTAACGATATTTCGTTGTACATTGATCGATTCTTATAAGTAATCAGCCCTTTGGGCATCTTTAAGCTAAACCTAAGCACGCCAAAAAGAACGCAAACTTTACATTAGTGATTAAAAAAAATAAATCGAAACGTCGATTTATCGATATTAACAGCAATTACAATTTTAGCTCGATAATCTTTTTTTCTCGATGTATCGACGCATCGATGATTATCAACACGATTTTCTAATCTGATGTAAAGAAACCGATGTTCATTTCGGACTCACATCACTAATCAGCAGTCTACACAGATACTCTCAATTTCTCCGCAGCTCAAAACTCTACACAGCCTACAATTTCACTCTACTGGAAAACATCATTTGAAGAGAGTGGGAGAGTTTTAATGAGAGAGAATCGGCACTCATACACAGCTACTCATAGTCTCTCCACTTGCAGTCTGCATAAGTGAGCGCAAGGTGAGCGCAGCTCAAAACTCTACACAGCCTAAAATTACACTCTACAGAAAAACATCATTTGAAGAGAGTGGGAGAGTTGAAAAGAGAGAGAAATCCGCACTCTACACAGCTACTCACAAACTTTCCAATTGCAGTCTGCATGAATAAGCGCAAGGTGAGCGCAGCTCAAAACTCTACACCGCCTGAAATGGCACTCTACAGAAAAACATCATTTGAAGAGAGTGGCGAAAGAGAGAGAATCGGCACTCTACACAGCTACTCTCAGTCTCTCCAATTGCAGTCTGTACAAAGGAGCGCAAGGTGAGCGCAGCTCAAAAATCTACACAGCCTGTCTATCTCGCTCTCTCTCACAATTGCAAGCTGAGGCTGAGTTTTCAAAATGGCCTTTGGCATGCACAGCAAATAAAAGGTAATATGCAAAGATCGAAGCTCTGTGGTCTGTGTGTGTGTGTGTGCGTGTGCAAATGTCACCAATCAAATTATGAATGCCTTGTTGGCAACAGAAACCAATAGCAAGCAACGAGAACTGTGCGCAATGATGATGTGCATTGGGATAAGAGTTCAGGCCGGATTTGACCTGGTCAGTCGGCCATGCGATGCCTTGATAGCCAAAAAAAAAAAAATAAAAAAAAAAGTAAAGCAGAAAACTTGTCACCAAATATGTGTGTAAGACGAGCCCCTTCAATTACCTGAACGGGGGGGTGGAAGTTGGCTTAGCTGCAGCCTACAAATACACTTTGATAGACTCGTGAGCTTTGCTCGGGCCTTTGCTCGTTTATTGGCCAAAGTTTGGACTCGTCTGCGCTCTATCAAAGTTAATATGACGCGCACAACTTCGCACAAAGCCGAAATCTTCGAGCTGAAGTGCGGGCCAAGGGTCTGTGGGCGCTGTGGCAGCAGCCTGTTGACGGGCTCATAAAACCAAATACATAAAAGATGTGCTCAACTTTGGCCTACAGATTTACACTTGGCCCAGACGGCGGCGGAACAAGCGCTGGGCCAACGTCAACGGCTTAGACGCTGTCTATCAGTCTCTGTCGCCCAGTCTGTCTGTCTGTCTGTCTGACTGTCCCGCCCCCCGTCCCCCCTCGCCCCCCGTCTGTCCATCTGTACGTCTCGCTGTCTGGCCTTGGCTTGCCAAATTTGTGGCTGTCAACGTCAACGTAACGCCAGCTTCAACACCATTCTCAGCAACAGCTACAGGTCTATCAACAGCCCCGACTCCAGCTCCAGCTCCAGCTCCATTTCCAGCTCCTTTTCCTTTTCCATCTCCATCGACAACGACAACGACAACGACATCATCGTTGTTCTTGTACTCGCTTCTCCTTGTCGTCGTGTCCTCATCATCAGCAATTCCCAAGTGCGTGCAGTCGCCTTTAAGCTGCCTTTTGTCTAGCCTCGCCTCAGAGCAGTTACACTGTAACAAAAACCGCTAGCCTGCACTTTAAAGAGTTTTGCCAACTAGCTCTCAAATATGCATTCAACTGATATTAACCGGCTCAGCTCGGGCCAAGATTTTAATTATTTATTTATTTAATTATCAGCATTTCCACTCATTTTCCACTCAGTAGAGTGAGTTTTGTGTGCTCGAATTCGATGTGTTCATCTAAAATAAATGTAACCTGATTTGATGCCATGTGGAGGCAGAAAAAAAAATTCTATTGTTAAAATCGGACTGAAATTTTTATTTTTTATTAAACAATCTTCTGGTAATTTTATTTAGCTTAAGAATCTTTTAAGATATTGAATTTGTTTAAACAATTATCTGTTACAATAAAGCTTAACCAGCAGTTAAATGTTAATATCGAAAAAAAAACAGCTGCTAAAAAAAATTCTAAGAAAAACAATTGTATTAATTAAGCTGAAGATTTTTAAAAATTAAAATGATATTAAAAATTCCAATAGAATTAAGATTTACTAAGCTTGTCTCAAATTATATTACAATATATATATTTTTATGTATTATTTGTAACTGAACTTTTGTTATTTTTAGCTAATTTGAAATTGAAATTACATTTTTTTAACGATTAATTATGCTAGCTATTTCTTGCAGTGCATACGATGGGGTTATGTGTAGAAGCTGCTGCGTGTCGCCTGTCAAGAATGAGAGAATTAAAGTGAGAGAGGGAGGGAGAGAGAGGGAGAGAGAGAGGGGATGCGAGCGTGAGTTAAAGCCGTGTGAAGAGGGTATAACGGCACATAAAGCAGGACAGCTTCTTGGCATAGCTTTGCATATGGCAGCGTGTGAAAAGCACAGAGTAAGAGAAAGGGAGAGAGAGGGAGACAGGGAGAGAGAGAGGGAGACAGAGAGACGAAGTGTGTGCGTGTGATGTTTCATTGGCTTTGGGGGCATTGGTTATTGTGTTTATGGGTTTTCATGCATGTCCCAAATCTGTCCGGGCCTGAATTATTGGCCAAAGTTCAAAGGGCATCACGTTGTTTGTTTGCTTGCTCTGCAAATTTTTGCCGCTCCCGGCAAGCGAACGGTAATATAAAACGGCAAGCGCATAATTCAATCATTGCCAATGGGGGCGGGGGCGGGGGCGGGGCCAGGGGCAGGGGCAGGGGGAAGGGGCCAATAATCAATCATTCAAGCAAATCATTAATTAATTCAAGCATTTAGCCAACCTCAAGCACTTACGAAGGCGTTCACATTCACATCCCCCGCACGCTCGACACAAAAGAGCCAAATTCTCATAAGCTGCAAGCAGGAAAAGCGGCCAGGCCCAAACCCTGGCCAAGGGCGGGCCAACCACACAGATACAAATAAGAGATAAGCCCAAAAAACACTTTTATAGGCAGACACACAAAAACATACTCGGCAGGGGGATGGTGGGGGGTGGGGGGGGGAGGGGGTTGGTGTTTAGGGACGGACTTGTAGTCCCGTTGCTTGACTGCAAATTTATTTGGCTGGCTTCATGTCGACGCCGCGTTTTCGGCCCGACTCGACTCGACTCGACTCGACTTGGGGTCGTGTGTATTTGTAATTAACTGTTATTTAATACGATTTGCCTTGATTTCGTGGCAGTGGCAACAAGCTAAACACACGCCAGGGGCGCGCCGAAAGGGTGCAGGGGGGGGCAACAGCTGCAGTTGTGTTGCCAAGCGGTCGAGTGGCTCAGAAATTGCTGCTGCGGTTAGACCTAAAAACACACACAAAAACCAAACAACTCTTAAGCGAGTGTGTGCGTGTGTGTGTGTGTGTGTGCTTAAGTGTGTTGTTGTTGTTGTTGCTGCTGCTTGGCCTCTTGTAGACAAGCAGCAAGAATGCTGCGATTTAATTTGCCAAAGTTTTCGACGCCTTCGCCAATTTTATCGCTTGTTCTTAATACCCTGTAACCACACAAATAATATGAAAGGGCAGTTTCTCTCCTTGCTGGGGCATGTAACGGGCAGTAAAAGCAAATCTGTGTTTATATACTTGAAACCATTATTTTGTCAGAAATCATAAGATATATATGTATAGTAAAAACTGTTTGAGAAATGAATGAAATTAATTCAGAGTACAGAAAGACCTTCAATTGCTGGTAAATAAATCTAGGAGTTATTTACATGCAGCATTACAAATAAAATACACAAAAGTATCTCGCATAAAATGGGACTTGAAGTTTTCTTCGAGTTTTAAAACATCCTAAAGCTCTTGAAATGACCTCAGTTTTTTTATGGGTACTTTGTAAATTCAGCTTTATTAGCATTGCTTTGGGTACTTTTTAAATTGTGATATCATTTGGGTACTTAATAAGTAAAGCGTACATTTCGAGCATTTTGCGAGTAGTTTATAAGTGAGCAGTATTTGGGGTTTACCTTAAAGTACCCCATAACTATTTAAAGTGCCCTTAAACCTTTTTTTTTTTTTACACTCAACAAATAAGGAAAATTTTATCGTACCTTATTACTTGGCAGTATTAAAAGGTACTTGTACCTACTAGTACCCAACACTCAAAAATAGTTTAGATTTGTTCCATATAAAGTAGATTAAAAACTTATCAGTAAATGCTAATTTTGGGTACTTTATAAGTATTGGGTATTTTTTTTATCAGAAGTATTTTGCGTAAATTGATGTTCATAAAAAAACTTTAAAGTAAGCTATAATTAAATAAAGTGCCCGAAAAACTGATGAACATTTATTCTTCTATAATAAATATGAATATGTACCAATAAGGTACAATAAGGTAATGTGAGCATTGGATAATTTAAGGAACTTTTAGAGAACCTTACCTGTTAAATACCTTAAAGACCCTTCAAATAAGTTAACTCTTTTTATTTTGTTGTTACAAAGTACCAAGATTTTCATAACATTTGAACACAGGGTATTGCCAGGTCGTTCACACACTCGCGCCAAGCATTCCGACTTGTCTTATTTATTTGCCAAGTTGTTGTTGTTTTGTCTGATATTGATAAATGTTGTTGTTGGGCCGAATGGGAGGGGGTGTCTGAGGGGGAGGGGGAGGGGGAGGCGGAGGGGGCTTGTTTGCCCCTTAATGATGATACTTCTCGCTGTCAGTTCAGTCACTCACTTGGTGATTTGTCACTGATAAGTAGACAGAAACAAAAGCAACAACAGCGGCAGCAACAGCCAACAGGTGAGGGACTTGGCGCAAGGCGCGTCCTTGCTCGCACAGCTGATTAGCTGATTGGGGATAAGCAGGATGGCGCTTGGATAACGCCTGGATAACATCTGAAAACTGAAGCTAAAGTTCGGGCAGCCAAAAGTTTGTTTGCCGCAAATAGTTTGCCAACACAAAATGCGATTTGTGGCAAATTCAAAGTTTGTGCCCCGCCGGGCGGGCAAAAGGCAAACGGGAAATTGAAGCATTGATCCCGATTATCTATATACGCGTATGTGTATATAAGTACGCAATTGGCATGTGTATATGCCAGATTTATTCGCAACACAACAGTATTATAAAGCTATGAAAACTGGTTCAGGAATTGCCCAAGAAATATGTGGAAAATTTAGTTCTTACTTCGAATGCAGCCCCAAAAAGTATGCTATAGTTATTTGCAGGGACTTGCTTTAAAATTCGAATATAGAATTTTTAGAAATATTTATTTGGAATATAGTTAATTTTTAAGACTGCTTTAGAGTTGTGAATAAAAGTCTTTAAGCCAGATATTTAAATTGATATTTTTTTTTTGAATTATTAAAGATTTTGGAACTGTTCTGAGAATTTCAGGTGGTTCAGAAAGTGCTTTAGGGTCATGCATTAGCTGAATTAAAAAATATTTATTATTTGTTTATTTCTGTGTGATTTCGACACAAATATTTACAATTTGTTGAAGCTGAAACTTGGTTTGTGGACTTTAAACCAGCAGTTTAATTTATAAATGATTCGAAAATAATAATAAAAAAAAACTGTTCAAGAGACTTGAAGTTGAAGCTAAACCAAAATAAATTCTAAATTAAGTTCATTAAAATTATGCGTCTTTAAAAAGCAAAAAATTATTCTTCTATTATTAATCTAACTTATGATAATTATAGATTATACATAAATAGTTAATTTGTGTCCTTTTTGATTGAGTGAGATTGAAAACTGGCGAAAATTTGGCTGCTTGAACAACTAGATATTCATTTCAATTTGCTGGGAAAAGCAAATTCGAATTTTCAATATATCAGGAAAAAAAAGCCGCAAGCCCAATTTGAAGGCGGCGCGTGCCGAGGAGCAGAAAGGGGGGCGGGGGGGGGCGGGGTTGGCGTGGATTGTGGCGATGACGTTAACAAAAAAACAAAAGGAAATGATGAGGTTGTAAAGCAGGCAGAACAAGCCAAAGCAGAAGATGAAGCAGTAACAACAGCAACAACAACAGCAACAGCAACAACAACAGCAACAACAGCAACAGCAGCAACAACAGCGGCAACAACAACAAGGCTATAAAAACATGTGTAACTAGACGGCTTACAAGGATCACGCACTCAGTGACACTTAATGCCACCTTCCGCCCCGCCAGCCGCACTCCATGTCAACGATACGAGCCGAGGCAGCGCAAATGTCACACACAAGAGCACAACACACACACACACACACACACATACACACGGGGGCACACACACACAGCGAGCGAGACAGACAAACGCAATTAGCTTTTAGCCATCATAACATTATGAACGGCAACTGACAGACGACTGCGACGGCGACTGAGGCAGCGACTGCGACAGCTAACTGCTAATGATGAAGAGGCGAACAAGGACACCAGCTTGGGGGGTGTTGCTGGGTTGAGTGAAATCTGCAATAGAGACGTAGATGTTAGATGAATGAAGAGCTGTAAGCCGAAGCCGAAGCGCGCCTCAAGCCAGGACAGCTTGGCAGGGGGCGGGGGGCGGGGCTGTGGTTAGGTGCGCCCGTGCCCGTGCTTGGGCGCATTATGTTGATGTGCAGAAAGCAGAGCTCACGGCGCTGCCAACAATGCCGTTAACTTGTGTCGAGATTAAAATAAGGACACTCGGCGAGCATGGCAAAAAGGGCAGCCAGCGAGGCCAGCCAGGGGCGGGGGTTGAGGGGTCGCGGGGGGGGGGGGGGGGGGCCAGGGGTCATGCGGCGCCAACTAGCAAACAGCAATGGACGACATGGTACGTGCCACACGCGGCGTGTGTGTGTGTGTGTGTGTGTGTGTGTGTGTGTGTGTTGCAAGTTGTGACTCGCAATTGTGACTCGCATGAGTTGCAAGCTGCCAGCTTTGTTTATGATGTCAATTGGGGTGGGGGCAGCTGACTTTGAATAGCGCGCTGTGTGCGTGTGTGTGTGTGTGTGTGGGGGGGGGGGGGGGGCGCCTACTTTTTCGCCGGGCTTCTAAAAATGACTGCGTAAATGATGATATGAGATTTGGGTAACATTTTCTGCGGTGTCATTTGGCAACGGCGGAAGCGTGGGCTGCGGGGGGCGGGGGGGATGGGAGGGGCATAAGGGGGCGGGAGGCTGCAACTGTCAAGCGACGGAAACGGAAGGAAGTTATTTAACACATACCCACACACACACACACACGGAGGGAGACAGACAGAGAGAGAGAGAGAGAGAGACAGCTCGTGAGCTATGGTGGGTGGACGGGGAGAGGGCGAGACGAGCGGAACAGCGAGTGGAGATTATGTGGCACGATAATCATATTACGATTATGTCGCGTAAAATTTGCGCCACTCGCAGCGGCAGTTTAAGTGAAGTAACTCCGCAACTTGAACAAGCAGACAGGAAGCGGGCCCAGGAAGTGGGGACAGACAGTAAAATATCAAATAATATACTCCACAGTAGCAAGGGTTAGACGAGCGAGCCCGGGCAGCAGAAAGGGCAGCAGCACGTTAACTTTTGCCCAGCTAAACAAATTCATTAGAATGATATTTTTACATTTTTACGTGGCTAGTTAAAGTGGCGAAAGAGGGGGCTGCCTGTGTGTGTGTGTGTGTGTGTGTGTGTGTGTGTGTGTGTGTGTGTGTGTGTGTGTGTGTGTGTGTGTGTGTGTGTGTGTGTGTGTGTGTGTGTGTGTGTGTGTGTGTGTGTGTGTGTGTGTGTGTTTGTGTGTGTGCAAGTGCTGGAAATGGCTTAATAATAATACTCATATATTTATTAGGGAAGTGCGCGCAGCAATATGAAAACTGAATGGAAAGCGAAGCTGAAACTGTAATGAAAATTACCGTTTTTTAGAGCTTAGAGTAGGGGGTGAACGGGGGGTATGGCCCCCTTTATAGATTATATTATAAATTAAGGTCAATCAAAAAGCTTTCCTAATGCATCAATATACAAATTGTGTGGATTAAAACTCTAAATGAAAAAGAAGTTCCGATGAAGTGTTCGAAATCGTATTTTATATAAAGGTTCGAGCCCGACAGTTTCAAACGTTTCAAACAAAATATATATTTTATACTTGAAGCACGTTCCCAAAAAAACTGTCACTTTACTTTGATTTTACTTTCGTTTAAATATTAAAAACTTCTTCAAATGTTATAAAAAATAAATTAAAAAAATGTAAATCAAGTTTCAGTTTCAATAAAACTCATTTGATGATAGTATGATTAGAACAGGAAACAATCGTTCGAAAACCACACTTGGGGAAAAGATCGAAAACTCTTGTACTCAATTCGTATATATGAAATATATAAATATATATTGTACATGAATTAAAAACATTTTGCGATTATTTAAAATATGTTGTGCCTTTTAATGCAATCAAAAATTATTCATAATTCATTTACAAATATTCGAAGCCAAAATGTGCACCGAATTTGAGGAGCAGAAAGGGTACAAGTTGTACCATGTACCATGTACCATTTACCATGTACCATGTAGCATTTACCATGTACCATTTACCATGTACCATGTACCATGTACCATGTACCATGTACTATGTACCATTTACCATTTACCATGTACCATGTACCATGTACCATGTATACCATTTTATTTGACACATGCTCAATTCTTCAATTCTCTCCCTTCAGCTAATCCTTTTTTGGCTCAGTGCACAAAGTATTCGCACTCGAACAGGAGGGGCAGATGGGGAGTCGAGAGGGGGCCGGGGCTTTTTGCCTGCCTTTGAGCTCATTTTTTGCGATGTTTAATTGTTTAAATGTTATTTCATTGAATGGCGAACGCTGTGACAGTCGCAGTCAGAGACAAGTGCCCGCGGCAGCGGCGGGGTAAAGGGGGGGTGGTGTGACGTGGGGGTAGGTTGATTAAAGGCTGAGCCGCTGCGATGCGACAGCTATGGAATTCCGAGCGAGGTAGCGAGGCAGAGAGGGGGCAGAGCTGGGGGAATCGCTTAGCGTTAATGTTCTTCATTTATTGTCATTGTTGTTAATGTTTTTTGTGTGTGCGTGAGAAAAAAGCATTTGCATTTTGAAACCAGCGCAAGCTTGTGGAGGGGGACTCGTTGAGTAAGGCATAGAGTGGAGGGGGCTGGGGGATGGGGGAGGCGGTTGGGGTGGCTTGCCTGGTTACATGGTTGGCGCAGAGATTTTGCTTGAATGATTTTTATTGCTCGTTTGTAGTAAATTTGGTGTGTAATTAGAGAGAGCGAGAAAGCGAGCGGGTGGTAAGCAGAGACAGAGACTGGCAAAAGAAAAGGGTTATTATAACCAGAGTGTGTAGAGGGCGGGAGGAGGGTGAGCGGGTGAGCGGGTGCAGCCTGCAGGCAGTGGGTGCAGAAGGTTATGCGACACAATGGAAACTCAACTGCAACATTGTCCGAGTCGCAGTCAGGGAGAGGGGCAGGGGCAGCGGCAAGGAATAAGGGTAGGGCCCGCAAAAAACCGGAAGGATTGGGACAGCATAAAGAATGCCAAAATGCCAAATGCTAAACGGGGCTCGGGCACCGCCAAAATGAAATTGTGATGCAGCCAGAGTTGGAGCCCGGGGCAAAGCCAGTGCCAGGACCAGGACGAAGGACGGGCAGCAGCTGGGGCTGGTGGTAAATGGCGTGTGGTAACTGCAAGCGGTCAGCTTGCCAGGCGCCGTGGGTCACAAGCTGGCCAGATGAGAATGATAAGTGGCAGACGCAGTGGCCAATGATAAGCGGCAGCAGCAGTTGAATGCCTGATGCGGCAAGCGTCTGCGAATACCCTGTAAATGTATGGCTTAAAACCGGCTTAGACCTGTGGCTCAGAACAACCACAACAGCAGTTTTCGTGGCTAAAATATGTTGTAAAAGAAAATATTACGAAATTTCACAAATTGAGTACAGTATTTGTGTTCTTGTGTTGTTTTTGGATTAAAGGAAAGCTTCGTAAAATACGAATTTTTGTCCTCACAAAGGACTTACAAAGGGTATAACAAAATTGCCAGAAATGCGTGTAAAGGCAGATTTACTACAGTGGAATGGAATGTTTATTGCTTCAGACGCCTTGAATCTAAAATTCGTATATTTGAGTAAATTTGTACACCCTGTACGCACTTGGTGAACAACAGGGTATATTGGCTTTGTGCACATGTATGTAACAGCAGCTGCGATTCCATAATTATACTCTATCTGAGATTGAATAAATTAGAGACTAAGTAAGTTTTTTTGAAAAATGAGAGACTTCAGACATGTTCGGGAATATAAGTTATTGTATACCCTACACAGATCAACTTTTTGTTTTAACTAGATTGGATGGAATGTAAATATAAATTTTGAAACAGAATTTCTGAGACATTAAATTCAATATCGAAGGCATATCAAAGCCTTTTTACTTTATTTACCTCAAAAAATTAAATCAAATTAAAAATGATTACGTTCTAAAAATTCTGAAAATTAAAAGTGTGCAAGTTATAAATTCCAAAATTTTTCAATTAAAGTTGTCAAAATAATGCGACATATGAAAGATTAATGTTTAAACAGAGCTGGGCAACGGAAATCTCAGAGGATAGCTCGTGGTTGATGTATTGCCGAGGTTTCACAAACTGTACAGGGTATCTCAAAGTCATGCACTCGCTTTTGTGTGCAACTTGAACTTGTTTTATTTGTTGCACTTCGCACTGCTAAAGAAATTTACTCGTTCTAGCAAATGCAACTGCCTGCCGACAGTGTGTGTGCGAGTGTGCGAGTGTGCGTGTGTGTGTGTGAGGGGATTGTAAGGCAGGAGCTCGTCTCGGCTGGCGAGCAAAGCGGGGGCTTAGTGGGGGCTGCCGTCTTTCAGGCAGTGGCAGCTGGACTTGGCCTGTGGTCTTTGGCTCGTGCTAGCTGCCAATTGCCCTGTTTTGGCCAACGTCGTCTGGCGACGCCTCTTTAAGCCAACTGCGAATGCAGTTGCCATAAAATTTAATTCGGCCAGGCCAAATGCCAACTACGTGACGCTCGCTCTCGCTCTCGCTCTCTCTCTCCAACTCCGGCCCTGCGGCAGAGTAACATAGGATACATAGGCAAACATTTCGAATGGTTGTCGGAATCGTAGAATCGTCTCCGATTCCGAGACTAGATGAAACACAGAGCCGTAGCATAGCAGAGATGGCTTTGGACAGTGCCAAGCAGCCGCCGGCGCTGGATGAGATCCGAACGCAGAGCAGCAGCAACGAGCCGAGCAGCGAGAGCGACGCCAGCGAGGAGGGTATGTTGAGCCACAAATACCCTATACTCTGCAACTACAAATACAACAAATATGGCCCGCAGCTTTAAGCGATTCGGACGCGTGTTGTCGCCTTCTCGTGGAGCAGCAGCAGCAGCAGCAGCTGGAGTTTCAATATAGTCCGCTCAACGGGGACTCCGACGTGGACAACGAGGTGGACAACGTGAGCGATGAGTCCGTGGCGCTGCTCGCCCACGAGATGCTCTGCTGCGAGCACGACTCGGACACGGAGACGGACAGCGAGGATGAGAACTTGGATGGCGGCTATGCGCTGCTCATGTGCAGCGAGGATGACGACGAGGAGCTGGAGCAGATGCAGCATCACGAGCAGCAGCAGCAGCAGCAGCTGCTAGACTTCAAGCATCCGCCGCTGATCGCCGCCAGCAACAATGAGTCCAGGCTGCTCCTCGGCGAGCACTCGGCCACGAAAGCCTACGAGCTGGAGCCAAAGCAATTGCAGGAGTAGCAATCGAACCGGTTCACAGATCAATCAATCAATAAAACAACTTTTTAATGTAAATACTTTAAATGTAGTCCACTGTTTTCGAAGGACTTGGCACTGGCATTTAAGCCCCACAATCCGCAGCTCACTAATTTTTCTACTTTTTTCAAATAAAGAAAAACAGTTGCAAAAAAATATTTGAAATTTTTATTTTTCAATTTTAAAAATCGGTTTTATCTCAAAATATTTTAGGTGCACAAGAAATATGCAAATGTTTCAAAATATTTATATTTGCTCAAGGAAATGCCATTTTGTTATTTTTAAAATGTTATTTTTAAAAGTTCAGGAAAGAGATCAAGGACCAAGAAAATCCCATCAGCTTTGACAAAGCTATTTTTTTAGCTGGTTGGGAATGGGAAATGATTTTTTTAAATTTTTTGAATGCAAATCGACAGAAAACTAGAAAGAAACTTTGAAGAACAAGTTTTTTTCAAAAATGGTAAAGCGTTAAACGTCAAAAACGACATCATTTTTTGCAAAATAAAAATAAAAATAGCTAAGTCAGCTTAGCATCAGTCAACATTTAAGGAACCTGTTTTAGAAATATTTAAAAAACCCATAATTGATAAAAACAAAAAAAGAATATTTTTAATATTTGAGATTCTCAAATTTGATAAAATAAAATTTTCCTAATATGGCCAACAAAGTTTCTAAAAATGCACGCATCTTAGATGCAGCATTATAAAATATATCAAACCATGATCAATGTAACTTTAACTTTAATTTTGTTTAAATTTTAACAAAGTTGTATTAGAAGTCCATGAAGACAATTAAGAAATCATTTAAATGCAATTTTTTTTGGTATTTTTCAATATGGACGGATTACTTTCTCTGATAATTTATTTAAAAATTTTTAAAAATAAATAATAAAAAATAACTTTGGAAGCAGAATCAAGGAAGAGGTCACAGCCTGCTCAGAATGCCACAAAATATACAAATCGCTTTAGTTTTAAACAAGTTATGAAGACTAATCCACAGCAAAAAAGTTCGCGTTTAAATCTGAGTTTATATTTCCAATGCCTGGGCTCAAATAAATAGAAATAAATAGAAATAAATAGCTCGCATATGCAATTGAAACTGAACTGAAAATCGCTTTATGGTCTAGAAGGCAACAGACATGACCAACTTGCCGGGGATACTCGAAGGGTACTCGAGCTGAGTTGTGCTCGAGTAGTTTTGAGTGGGGCGAAGAGTTAGCATCGCTCCGATTGCCACTTGAGCGTGGCTTCCATTCACTCACCTGTGCGCACATTGGACACTGGCAACTGGTTGCAGTGGTTGCACTGGTTGCACCTCGTTGCACCACTCCGGCTGTCATTTACACAGTGATGGCCAAAAAAACATTTACTTTTACACTTTCATTATTATTACTACAGCAATTATTATTGTAATTTTTTTTATTTATTTTTTTTTTTTTTATTTGATACATATATCAATTATTTTCAATTGGTTTTTATTGCCGTTGGCTGCCGCTAATTACTACAAAAATATATGGAATTATATAGTAAAAAAAAGAGTAATTATATTTGAATTTGCACTTGTTGTTTTTGGCCTTTATTTTGTTGTTGCCGGTAATTGTTGTTGCTGATGTGTTGGCATTCAAATTGGCCCTTTAACCGCGTCAAAGCGCACCGCAAAACTAGCTAAACGCCGAACCGACGGCAACCGCAAAAATTCGTGGCGCTCTGCAATTGCAATTGCTGCCACAGTTGTGGCCAACGGCAGCAACTGCAGCAGCAACAGCAGCAGCAACAGCAGCAGGAGCAGCAGCAGCAACAACAGCAGCCGCCGCCGGCTGACAAAGTGGCCAATCAGCTGGCAAAAATCACTCACTGCACTAACACAAACACACACGTGACACAACAAAAAAAATAATAATAATAATAGTGGAACAATAAAGCGTTTTGCGCAACAGCAACACAAAAAACGCAGCAACAGCAGCAACCGTTGTGCGGCAAAACTGTGTGAATCCCCCGCAAAGTAAGCAGCTAACAATTAGCCAAAGCCAGCTGCAGAACGTGGCTAACCTGAGTTGGCCAGCAAAAAGACTCGTCGTCGTTGTCGTCGCTGTTGATGTTGCTCAGCGTTTTGTGTGTTGCCTGCTTCAAATGATTTATTTTGTGCTGCTTTGGTTCTTTTGTTCGAGAGGCAGCCCGCACGTGTTTCTACTGCGATTGCGTCTGGCATCCGCATCCGGTACCCGGTACTGATGTCAACAAGCTACCACACGCAACTAATTCAAAAAAGCCAAGCGAACGGATTACGCTGCGTTGCGGCTGTTGTCGCTGCTCGCATTGCCGCTGCCTGCTGCCTGCTGCTGCCAGCTGCCTTAATGCGCCAGCCGAGGCCGTTTTGTCGTGTCGTCGGCTCGCGCGGCCCTCGTGTGGCCGTCGCTTCGTTCGCCGTCGCGCTTGTCGGGCAGACGACGCGACCCGAGCCAGCTTCGGGCGCTGCCAACGATGCCGTGTGGAATGTCGCGATTGGCACGAGCGCGACTTCGGCTTCGGCTCAGTCGTTGCTCGTTGGCGACAGCGGCAGCACGTGGCAGCGGCTGGCAGCGAGCAATGTGTGTGTGTGTGTGTGTGTGTGTGCTGCTGCTGCTCTGTGTATTAATGTGTTGTGCGTATTATTTAAAAAGCAGCTTAACCTGCTTTTTTGACCTTTTCCCTTGGCCGACTCACAGATTTGTCCATTTCGCATATCGATGTTGCAGCCAATCCTCTTGCCAGCGGTTGTGCGACTGTGCGTGTGTTTGTGTGTGTTGATAAATGAGTTTTTATTTTGATTTTATTCACTGTTTACCTTGGCATTTCAGCATATGCTTCAAGCTACTTTTATTTAGCCGTATTTTTTCCCTCTGCGTGGTTTTTTCCCTTTGCACACTCAGCGAAAATAAATATAATTTCGTACCTTAATAAAGTACAAGCATTGTCATTTTTTTTTTAACACTATAAACTTTGTTTGATATTAATATCTGAATATAATTTGCGGTCTTAAGGGAATGTTTAACGCTTATTGCAAGAGCGTTAATTTATTTAATATATTACGTATACGTAGTTAGTAATTAATTGCCGCATGCAGCATGAACATGATCGATTATGCAATCAGGAATGATTCACACTTCATTCATGAATATTCAAGAATAGAATTCTAGTTACAAAACGGTACAAATTCTAAGCTGCTTGCTTGTACTTAAACTGAGATAAACGTAATTCTCCCATTGCACACACAACTGTGTGTGTGTGTGTGGGTGGGTGTCTGTGTGTGCGTCCCAAATGCTATTCAGTTTTTAAGCAATGAGGGAAACTAACATTTCGAAACAAGATTTCCAGAAGCTTAGAACCTAAGAGCATTTCGCATCGGGCTCGAGTGCCTGAGTACCAGAAGATATTCAATTGTTCAAGCTGGACGGCTTTTAATTGCCGCCTATCGCGTGACATAGCAATCAGCAATTGACACTTAAGCCCAGAGCCTTCCTAAGCAATTTGAACTGGCAATCAATTTTAACTTTTGCCCTATTCCATTTCGCCTGACAATTTGGCAACTGTTTTGCAAACAGCTCAAAGCTAGTTTTGCACACCTTTCAATTTGCAGTTATCGAGCTTTATTTAGCTTCAACTAGAAAAAAAACGACCTGCTGTTTTTGACGAAGATTATATACCCTTGCAGATTTATAAAACACGCTTGGGATTTATTGCTCTACTTTGTCGCACAAAAATGTTTCCAAACAACTGCCAAAATCGAAAAGTTTTTACAATTGCGCAACTAATTTGAATAACAATTGACAGACAGTCTACTGTTGATACTGCTGATCAGGAATATATATGAATATATGGTTTACCATAGTTAAAAATTTTAAAAAAATTTTAAAAACTCTCGTTCAATTTTTCCTCTTAAGTAGGCATAAAAATAAATAAATAAATAATTTAAAAATAAATAAAATTAAATTGGAATATACTTATATATAAAAATAAAAAAGACAACACGTCTATATAACATATGTAAAATTTGTACATATTTAACTCAGAAAAAAGCTGACTGACTCAAGGTCAATGTTGGTTTTTTTTTCAATAGCCAAAAAGCATTAAGATCCACAACAATTAATTGTATAGTTATTATTATATAGAATATGCCTATTCGATCATCAGCAGACTTTGCTATGGACTCCAGATATAAATATTTAAATTATTTAGCTTTATTTATTTAGTATGCTTGGATTGCACAAGGCTTAGTTACGTAAAGTGAGGTTAGGTAAGGTTAAATAAGGTTAGGTTATGTTTTTAATGTATGGTAAGGTAAGCAAAGGTTTGCATAGGTTATGTTCGATTAATTGCGTTTGTCATCGATAAAATTTATAAATGGAGTAAAATGCACAGAGTTTATTGAAAGTCCCATTACTGAATGTAGAAGTAAGCTGTCCGATGAGCCCCCTTCTATTAAATAAACTTATTCAGCTGCTCTCCGAGTTGATAAAGCTGCATTGTGTGTCTGAGACCGGCTACACTCGACTCGTCCAGTTTCTAGTTACATATCTAATCCCATTTGCCAGCAATTACAAACTTAAGCCAAGCACCTGACTGCAAGGATATCAGTTTTCATTTGGCTTACACTGGCAGCCGCTGACCAAGCTAAAAGATCATTTGATGGCGCTTGGCCTTACGGATACATTCAGGGGGCTCTTGTCAGTGGGGGGGTTGCTGGCCTCGGCCCCGGCCCTGGCCCTGGCCCCATAATTCGCTCAACATCCGATATGACCGCAAAACGGCAAATTGGTCAAGTCGGTTGCCTTTGCCACACGTAGCTAAAGGAAACCAAAAGCCCCAATCGGCTTGGCACACGCCCCCTCCCCTGCGACCCCTTTCAGCCCGCCCCGCCCTCCAATCGCCGCCTCAACTTCAGCTCGTGAAGACCTAGTCCAAGTTCAACTGCGATTCCCACTCCCGACCTCATCGATGTGTCGATGCTGATGCAAATGGCAGGAAATGCGTGATAACGACCAGCGACACACACACACACGCTCAGTATGGCAAATTTGAATGAACACACACATGCAGCTGGCACTAGATTCACATGGACCAGAGGCGAGTGCCGGGGCAGCTTCTGCTCCATCTCCAGCTCCAGCACCAGCTGCTGTTGCTGTTGCTGATGGCTCTGGCTGATGTTGTGAAAGTGTCGACACCAGTTTGGGCCAGGCCAAAACACATGGCAGCCTGGCAAATGGCACATGGCAGCTATGGCAGACCAGCCGCTGCCCCATGCCGCATGCCGCATGCCGTGCCGCATCGCCCATGCTCGATTCTGGATTCGTTTCGTTCGGCATCGCGTTTGAATGTGAATGTGAATGTGAAGGAGCAAGCATAAAGAACCGCAAAATCATGAAATTGAAATGCAATAATGAAGGCTTCATGGTCGATCGCTCAAATACACACACACACACACACTCACTCACACACACACGCTCGCAGACAGACAGTCGAAAGCAACGGCATCCGTGCCAGCTAGTCGAGCAACCAGCAGCAGCCCCAATGTGCAATCGACACGCCACCATGGCATAAATGAACACTTTTTGTGACACAAATAAATAGCTGCGAGATTTTCAAGTACATTTGTCAAATGAAAATTTGTTCTATTCTGATTTAAAGTGCCTGCAAATCATCAAAAAGCAAATGTAAAGTTACAACTATTTAACAGCTGTTAACTTTACAGCTACTCACATGCTGCTGTTAGCTAACAGTGTTATTAAACTGCTCTTTTAGCTCTAAGCTAGATTATGTTAATGTAATAAGATTATGTTATGGTAATAAAGAGCACATGTTTATGTTATGTTAATATTTATGTTACATCAAATAATGTTAACAATTTAATTATTTACTATTAGCTATCATTGATAACTATTCAACTTGAATTTCACTTTAATTTAAATATATTTAAATATAATTTTAAACAACTTTTGTTTTAATATTTAAAAATATATATTTCGATTGAAAAAAATAAACATTAAAGCATATTCAAAAAATTTAAAAAATATAAAATTAATGTAATATTACTTTTAAATTGTTTTGATATTAATTGTTCATCTTTTCTTTTGGGAGATGAGTTCAAATACCTTACCGAAACTTGCCGTATTTTAAACAAGGTAAGATTTAATTTAATAAAAATGTATAAGAAAGACCCACAAATGATTGATGAGCTGTTCAATATTATTAAAAAATAATATTTTTTGACTTAAAAAATATAAGAAAGTTAGAATAACTTAAAAATAAATACAAACATAAAATATTTTCTGATTTTGTACCAAATGTTGTGCAATTTGCCCATAGTGCAAAGGCTGTCAGCAAGTGTGTGTGTGTGTGTGTGTGTGTGTGTGCGACGACACCACAAAGTTGCCATATTTAAAGCATAAAAGCAACATTTCCGTTTGTCGCATGCCAACGTAGACGGCTGAAAGTGCGGACGGGGGGCGGGGGGAGAGTGCCAAAAACTAGGGAAACTAAGCAGAGGCCGAGGCCTACACCAGCATGCAAGTGTGTGTGTGTGTGTGTGTGTGTGTGTGTGTGTGTGTGCGTGCGCGTTGCAGTCATGTACAACATGCAACAAACGTGAGAAACTAAAATGAGTGCAATTTGTATGCCACGTTTAAGGCCAAAGGGGGAGGGTGTTTGGGGGGGGTGGGGGGGTGAAGGGTGAAGGCTGAGGCAGACGAGGATGCTGTGCGAAAGGTTGCGCCTGTAGGGGGCGTGTCGAGTGGGCGGGGCGACAGGCAGCTCTCGCTGTAGTCTAAGCCCGCAGCGCAAAATTGAAGATGGAAGGGGGCAGCGGGGAGGGGGCGGAGGGGAGGGGGAGGAGGGGTAAGTGTGGGGTCTGCCCATCGTCTGGCAATGCGCATCTGACTTTTTTTTTTTGACCAGCAAATTCATTTTTGCATCAATTGTCGCATAAATTATACAGATTAACACACACACACACACACACACACACACACACACACAGGCATCACACACACACTCGCATGTGGCACACATTATTAAATTAAATTCGAAGCAAAATACTAATAAAAACAAATAAAAAGTAAATGCAGAAATAAAGAAACAAGCTGAAGAAAACTCATGTCCACAGGGTGCACACGGTTAGGCGGTCAACAGGGAGGAGGTGTGTAGTGGGGGGGGTCAACTGCAACCCCTTGCGGCTGCTGCCGGTTCGTGTATTTCGGTAATTGTTTAAAGTAAGTGCCACAAATTGAAACGGCCAAAAGAACAAGCGGACAGAAAGTCGCGACAGACTCGGAATCGCAAATGGAGTTGGGAGAGGGACGAAGAGGTAGGAGCGAGTTGAGAGGAGAAAGCAGCGAGTGCGTGGAAATTACTAACAACTACATCGAGTCGGGAGTGCTCGGCTAAAAGATACCCAGCGCCCAGCTGCGAGCAGCTGTATTCTGACTTTTTTCTTACTTACTGAGGGTCGAGGAGAGCTAGCCAAAAAGTGATATAGGTGATAAGTGACAGACATAACAAAGTGAGTGTCTGCAGTTCTTCACAAGCAATATCGATCGATTTGAAGACAAACGAAAAGGGATAATCAATGATTAAAAATTAACATCCTCTGAACCTGTTTCCAATTCGAGGTCTTCAGCTCTCGACGGACAGACAAGGCTAGATCGACGCGGCTTTTGATGCTGACCAAGAAAATATATATATATATATATATATATCTTATGGTATCAGAGATTTATTCTTCTTGCACAAAATAATTATAAATGTTTTTGCCCATTTTCAATGCGTACTCCAAGCAAGTTTATCTATTGGGGCAAGGAAAGAAGAGTCTATAGGAAAATTCCAAAAACATTCTTCCATTCAAGAAGAAGTCGAGTTGGAAAATAGGGCAACTCCTCTAGAAAATCCTTCCGCTAAGGACCTGACAATAGAGTATATGCTAGTCGGGTACACCCAATGCGAACATAGTTGCAGAGTATCTGCTTTTTGGTATGCACCAAAAGGGGGGGGGCGGAGATTATATTGAAGCTGCCGCAGCTGGCAATCATTTTGGGGCATTGTTTCGTCGGCTGCACAGAGCGGGGAGTGGGGTGGGGGTGGGGGTGGGGGTGGGGGCGGGGTATGCACTTGCATTGGCTGGCTTTGGTGTTGCCTGTTTCGGTCTTAAAATTAAAGACGCGCCAAAGACAATTGCGTGCAATAATCCTGGCAGAAGCGAGGAGCGACCCGAGGGGAACAACAATGCCTTTTGCCTTTGCCAAAGGGCTCTTGGGGAGTTGTGCAGGAGTGGGGGTGGGGGTGGGCGGGTGGGCGGGTGGAGCGGGCGACTGAGCAGTCGTTGGGCAACCGGTGCGTGTGCAACGTGTGTGCGGATCGTGCTCAAGTTTTTAGGGGCGTTCCGTTAATGGCAAATGCCTGACGTCCTCGCTGACGTACACAAAACCGAAATCTAATTTAGTTTGTCAAGAGACAGAAGCGCGCGCATCAGTTGCCAGGTGGGGCATGTGGCATGTGGCATGCGGCAGGTGGGGCCGCCTTTGTGGCGCCCGAGCAGGGACATGTTGCAGATGCGGCTGCGGCTCGTCTGTCTGTCACGATGATACTTAAAGCTGCCTGCTCTGTGGCAGCCACAGCTTTCGGGTGCCATAATTAAGGTGGCGCCTCTGACAGCAACCGAGAGCCCCTACTTGAACCCCCCCCCCCCCCCTCAGTAGCACCCACGGCCCTACCAATTACAGCTGCAGCTGCAGAAATGGCTTCTTTTATGCAACTGCCGGCAACTGCTCGGCAGCCTCGGTTTAGCCTCGGGCCAGTTCAATTGGCAAGTGAAGTCGCCAGACTCGACTCCAGACTCCAGGCAGCTGCAGCTGCTCGACGGCGCCTCGGCTCCAGCTCGGCTAGGCAGCTGTAGATTACCCTGTCGCCTGCCTGCGACTATGAAAATGGCTGACAGGAGCAGCAGCCGCAGCAGCAGCAGCAGCAGCAGGCAGCCAAAATCTAAAATTGCTAGCAAAATGTGAGTTTGAAGTACGTGTTAGAGGGCAAAGGGGTTAACTCAGCTCAAGGGCTGCGGGCTGCGGGTGGCGGCTGGCGGGTGTTGGGTAACGGTCTCTGAGTGTTGCAAAAATATACTAAATATAAATGCACATAAAAATTCAATTTCTCTAAAGTGTAGCTAAGCATGTAATTGAATTTGTAATGGCGAATATCGTTGAAATCGTCTACAACTCAGCCCCACCTCTAACCCTAGCCGTAGCTCTACCCCCAACTCGTTGCCATTTCCATTTCCATTGCCATTTCCATCTTCATTTCGTTCCATTCTGTCGCGAGTTTACGTCTCCATTGAGTGACTGACTGACGGACAGACTGTCGCATGCATAGATCCATGATTCCGCTGTATATACATGCGAGCACGTGTGTGTGTGCAGCGTGTGTGTGTGTGTGGAGTGTGTGTCTGCCTGCCAGTTGACTCCAATTTCAATTCCACTTCCACTTCCACTTCCGTTTTCCGTCCGCCAACTCACGACTCCGCATATTATGCCCAAAACTGGTATATTTTTTTTTCCGATGTCGTCAGATATCTTTTAACGTCTACCAAACCAAACACAGCCAGCGGCTGGTTGGCTTCAATTGTGTTTTTAATAAGAGCGTCGTCTTAGTCAATTTGAACTCTTTGCTTTCGGGCTCAGGCCGCATTTACATATAAATATGTCTATTTAATATTAAATATCATTCAAATTGACAACGTCAACTGCAAAGAGCCGCAATTTGCACTCAATTAGAGTGCACACAAAACACTTGCAGCACTTGGCAACTCTGTGCCATTAAACATTTCTCCTGCACATTTCGCATTAACATTTATAATAGTTTGTTTAAGCCGCAGACGGCAGGTGTATTCTTTAAGAGAATTATTGCGCATTTTTATTGCAGGGTTTTGTTTTCTTAAATTATTGCGTTGTTTTTCTTCGTCATTTAATTTAAATAAACTTTTAACTTTTGCATTTACATGCGAAACCACATATATTAAGCACATTTGTCGCTCACACAAATTAATTTGTACAAAAATGTGCACATTTTTCGTTGCATTTTTAAATGTATAAATTAAATTAATTAAATTTTATGCAAATAGTATATATTTTTTATTTGTTTTATTTGTTCATATAATGCCATTAATTAATTTACAAAGACAAATAATTTTGGTTTCTCAGTTATTTTTCAGTTTCTCAATCATTAATAAAAATAAAATTAAAAAAAAACAGTCAATTACATAAAAGCTTTAATATTCCTATAAATACATATACTATTTGCGGTTACTTTTTATTTATTTAACGTGAACTACAAAAGATTTCCAAACGTCAAATGGCAGTGAAAACATTTCCAATATATGGACTAAATTAAAAAAAAATAAATAAAAAATAAAAACTAATGAGGAAAATACTTAAACGAAATCTACTTACAAGATTTTAAAACAAATTAAATATGTTCCTGTTACGTAACATAACTTAACGTTGTTTAGTTTAACAGCTGCTAGTTCTGCAATAATATAACATGGGCTTAACATAACACAGGAGGTTAACCTGCCGCCATTTTATATTGCTGAGAGCAAACAACAATAGAAAATCAAGAGCGGCGATCGCAAAGTCTTCGTTGCAGATGAAATGCCAATTGAAACCGCTGCCGTTTGGAGAAAGCGAGAGAGCGGGAGAATAAGCTAAAGCGAGCTCATAAGAGAGAACACAAAATATATATATATATAAATATAGTATACCAATTACAGTAGACCCTTAATATAAGAAATCTTATTGAACTGAAATTTGTAATTGCATAAACATAATTTTTTCCACAAAGAATTAATAAAAATGTAATTGTTATTGCTAAAATGACAAACAAATTTGTTTAATTCTAAGAATATAAAAAAAATAGAATTTAAAAAAATATTATAAAATAATATTATAAAGAATATACAAAATAATTGTAAATAAATAAGAGATATTTGATATATTGATATACTTGAAATAAACAACACTTTTAGATACACGAGCTTCTCGCTAGTGTCAGCTACCTTTTAGCTAGTTTTAGCTATCGAGTCTCCACTGGGACTGCCACTGGAATTGGTTATTGAATGCAGCTGCTCCTGTGGCGTTCGGCATGCCGCGCAGCGGACCGCAAAATGTCATAAAATGCCGTGTAATTGTTTTACAGTTCATTTCAAAGCTGGCGCCGCGAAGTATGCAACAAAAGACGTGAATGCAACAGAACCCCCGTTTGTTGCTGATGCTGTGTAATGTTGCTTTTGTGGCGCCATCAAAGGACCCCATGCGGGTCCACATTCCGGACATTAACCGTTCGCACCGCAGTTTAAGGAGAGCGAACTAATTTCTGAGCTGGCTGGCAGCTTTTTGGCCATTTCGGGCTGTGCAATATGCAATAAACGTTGCACAACGGCTGCCGCAGTCAATCAGTCAGTCAGTCAGTCAGTCAGTCAGTCAATCAATCAGTCAATCAGTGCCAATAACAGCGGCTGCTCAATCAATTAGTAACTGGCCTCAACCCGGCAGAGCAGAGCACATTGTCATTATCGCTTGTCGCCAGTTGACGCGAGGTGGGGCACACGTTCCAGCCAAGATTAAGGCAGCAACAGGAAGCAGGACCACGAGCAGCAGCAGCAGCAAGGACACTCGACTGTCCGCTGTCCGCTTGACTTGCTTGGCATGTAAATTGCAACAGGCAACGAGCAGAGGAAACAATTATGTTGAGCCAATGAAGCAAACTGCGATGCGACAGATACAGTTACTGCTACAGTTGCCACTGCCACTGCCACTGCCACTGCCACTGCTGCCACTGCCACTGCCACTGCCACTGCCACTGGTACAACAACTACAATAACAGACGCTTGCAGCGCGTGACACGACCATGACACGTTCAGCCGGCAGCAGACAGCAGGCAACGGGCAGCCAGCACAGTGGGGCAAGTGCAAAAAATTATGAACTAAAATGTACTGCAAGTACTTTTAGCGATTATGTTATGTTCTTGTTAAGTTAATGATGTGAGCATGTTAGGCTCAAATTATCTTCGAATTATGTTAAAGCTATGTTAATGTTATGTAAATGTTATGTAAATGTTCATGCTATGTTATCTGTTATCTGTAATTTTTATTTCAAACAAACATTCGGAGCCTTGAATTTGGCTGATAATTTTACAAATTATAAAATGAAATATTAAAAAAAAAAAATCAACTAATTTTTAAAGAAAATAATTTACTACTATTTTTTCTATTTACTACACAAACTTCCTTCTGCATTTTTCGCTCTCCATCTCGCTTTTGCTATCTTTCTCTAAGCTCATATCTTTCCTTATTTTTCTCTCTTCCTCTCCTCTTTATTTAGCTATTTAAATCTTCAATCTCTTTCGGTCTTGATGTTTCTTTCTCTTTTAACAGCTGTTAAGTAAACGAGGAGCTCTACTTAACAGCTGCTAACATTCTCTTAACATTGCCGTTTGCTGACATAATTTTCGACATATTGCCAACAGAATATTCCCTGCCCCATTGTGCACTGATGGGGCTGGCTGCCAAAGGGGGTGTGGCAACAGAATTGTGGGCGTTCTGGACGAGCACTTTACAAAATAAATAAAATGAAAATTTGCTGCTTCCGGCCTTTATGCAGCGTCACACGACTCAACGTTGCCCTGTTCCCTCTCCGTGTGTGTGTGTGTGTGTGTGTGTGTGTGAGTGTGTATCCCTATCCGTGTCCATATCCGTATCCGTATCCGTGGCCATGTCCGTGTGTGTCTCCCTCCCTCTCCCTATGCTGCCTGCCTGACTTCTTGCTTTCTTTTCGACATAATTTTAAATGGGACGCAACGAGACGTAAAGTGAGAAAGCTGCAGCGACGCCAACTAACTGTTAACGGCTCGTGGCATGGCAAATGCGTGCGTGCGGCTAGGGTAACCCCCCCGCCCCCCCCCCCCTCCTGCCACCCCCTCCCTGCCTTGCCCGCAAACGCCTATCGTCTGCATTGACGGCATCGTCCGCCTCCTCTTTTTTTTCATTCTTCCTGCTCCTACCTCCTGCCTCCTTTCCGTCGTGTGTGCGTGCAAATGCAAATGATGCTATCTGTGCCTGCCCCAAAACTGCCTCTGCCCCCTCTCCCCCAGCACCCCCTCTTCCTGCCTAGCCGCCTGTCCCTGTCGACTGCTTGGCATGCCACAGCCGTATGGGGCGCAGAAAAACTTTTCATTGCCGTTAAGAAATTGATCAAGTGAAAAGGTGAAAATTGATTTTGCGACATGTGTCGTGAGCCCCAGCCAAGCCACCACCCCTTGCCCCAGCTCCTACTTTGTGCATGTGTCTCAATTGTTTATCAGGCGGCGCAGGAGAACAAAACGAAAAGAATGTGAAAGAGGAATGAACAACAACAACAGCAAAAAGTACGCACTTTTTCCAAACACCTTTTGCTGACTTTTAGCGACTTTTTTAGCTTTCAGCTGCGGGGAAGGGGGAGGGGGAGGGGCGGGGGCTAGGGGGTAACTCACTGACTGAATGACTGAGTGACTAGCATATGGCTCGTCAATCGATTACGTTAATCAAATGATGCACAAGCACAAACCCCCGCTGTCCCCAGCTAAAATCTCAGACCCCCCCACCCCCCCACCAGCGCCCCAGCATTCCCTTGACATTCCAGTGTATGCCTAATGCTAAGCACTGCGGCTTCTGCTGCTCCTGTGTTGATTTTTGTTTAAGCGCACAACAAAAGCGAAGCACACACACACACACACGCACACACACACACAATACCCAACGGCAGCACAATTCAGAAATTCAGTTGGCGCAAGCTGAGAAATGCCAGAGCGAAACTTATCCCTAAACGCGCAAAAGCAAAAAATAAATAAAGAAAAAGCGAAAAAAACGTTGTCCACATTTAATTTCTCAATTGCAAAATGTTTGAGGCAGCTATGAAACGTGGCCTAATCAGATTATAATATTAACTAACATTAAAAAATCATTCATGAATCGTTTTAACGCCTTATGGCATAAGTAATTTAAATTCACGGCATAAAGACTTCCACTTGAAGCTGAAACCTGTGAGAGAAACCAACATGAGTGAATCCTTTCATTCCGAAGGATGCACTTCGTTCTAAAGGCCACTCTTATCTTCCTTCAGAAATCTTTGCACACTTCAGAAGTGTGTTTTTTGCTAGACGAATTCACGTTCACATTCATTTTCAAATGACTCTTGTCAAAGGATGTAAGTATACTTTAAAATAATTATTTTCTTCAAAAGGAGCTTCTGTTCACTACTTTCCAGAGCAATATTTTGCTTAACGAGCAATCTTCTCTGTTTTTAGAGACACTTTATAGCTGAAGAAGTGTTTTTTCCTCTTTGAGAAAACAAATGCATAAAAATACACTTTATCAAGACATTTTCATATGAAACTTATTTTAGCCTAAAGAAATTCTTTTGTTTATGAAGGATTTTTTTTACAAACGAAAATTTTTTTGTTTTTAATTTATATACTTATAAAAAAAAAAATATACTTCCTAGTAAAATATTTTCCCTAGAGAAATCCTTTTTTGGCTAATCTAAATTTAAAACAAAATCCGTTGGTCTTAGAGAAATTCTTCCCGACCGCTTAATATGCTGCTTCAAAGTCCTTCCTTGACGTTCCTCAGGTCTATGTAAAATCTATCCATGCTTGTCAATCGCTCCAAGCTAAGCTAATCTGTGGGCATGAAAATAACTCCTTCTGTGCGTAACACATTTCGTAACAAAGCAGAAACCTTCTGGCAACAGTTTTGCCTTTGCCATGAAATATAATATTTTCCTTTACTGGCGCTTTGTTTAGGCTTTCCAAAAACGAATTTACAATTCATTGAAACAGGCTAAAATTTTGTATAGCAGACATTTATTGAGCTAGAGTGCAAACACGTATCGTTAACCAGCCCATTGTTTTACCAATTTTGGTATAAATTTCAATTTTTGAATACCCTATACTTGGGAAAATTAAATGAAAATGTGTTTTTAATTTCTGACAGTGTATGTAACAGCCAAAATAAAGGTAACTTTTAAAATATAAAGTATATAATCTTATATATGTATGTGTGTATGTGTGTGTATGTATATGTACAAAGGTATACAGCAAAAAAAATAAATATTTTCATTGGTTTAGATTCGAACCGGATTTGCGTTTAAGTTTTGATTCCAATTTTGTTTCCCAATTTTGAATAAAAATAATTTCATATAAAATTCTAAGCAAGTTAAGTCGTATATAAAAGTAACAAAACTTCAAATAAATCATAAAATTAAAAAAAAAATATATATATATATATGTATATATATATATTTATATTTGACTTTTTTTTACGATTTAAGATTGGGTTCATAGAAAAATAAAACATAAATTAAAATTTCTTTGAAAACTCATTTAGAAGAACAGAAGTTTACGTGTTTCATCGGTAGTTTTTTTTTTTCAATTTCGATATCTAAGCTAAAAAACAAGAAGAGGAATATTGAAACCTATTTGATATCTGGTAACTGATGACTTGTCTTATAAATACAGGAGCTTTTTCGCAATTATAGAGTATCTGTTAGTCTCCCAGAGCCCAAGCTCGACACTTGGCTGCTCACATGACCAGCCGCTGGCCACAAAAATTGCATTTGCCATCTGCTGGCGGGGGGCTTGAGAAAGGAGCTAATCATATTGCATAAGAATGCAACCCAGCAAGAGATCCACAGGCTGTCCACAGGCTGAGCAATGGGTGGGTTGGCGGGTAGGCCATCAATTGCAATGCACTTGAACTGGGCACTCGAATAAACGCAGCAGCTTTAAAATGTAAAGTTGAGAAAGCAGCTTCAGTTATTTTTGTTGCCGTTGTTGCTGCTGTTATTATTGTTGCTGTTGTTCTTAGTGCCGCAAATTGCAGGGCCAAAACTTTATCGTGTAATCATTTTAAGTTCACTTTCTTATTATTTTTGCAACTGCAGCAGCAACAGAAACAATACGTAAGAGCGAGCTGGAGAGAGGGCAAGAGCGAGAGAAAGAGATAGAGAGAGGGAAAGAGATTGGAAGCAAAGCCAAAGCCAAATTGCAATAGTTTCAGTTGCCTATGTCATTTCCAAAATGCTTAGTGCCCGGTTTCGACTTGATTCTTGCTTTTATACCCTGTACGCATAAAAAGGGTTAACAATTTTGTTGAAAAATTGGGGTGTACAGAAATCGGAACGTGTGTGCAACAATAAAAACAATTATATATATAGATAAATCTATGATTGAGCTCGTATATAATATATGGAAGAGCTGCTTAAACTTTCTAAATTATTTCTAAAAATTCATGGAAAAATCCTGGCTGTCTAAAAAAATCGTATTTATTTCTTAAAAGTGTTTAAGTTTTAGTTTTCTGTTTTTTGCTTTAAAAAAAATGCTTTATGCTAAGATTTTTCACTTTTTTCTAAAGAAACTCTCTTGTCCATGCTTATTCCTTTCTCTCCGAGCATATTTTGTATTCTTAGTGAAATCCCTTTGAACCCATTATAGATCGTAGACCAAATCCTTACGTGTCAGCCAACTACAGGGTATTTGCCAGTTAAGCACAACATAGCTTTCAGCTTTTCGATTTACTGTTGTTGCTGTTGCTGTGGTGTGTTTACAGTCGGTAATTGTTGTGGCTGTTGTTGCAGCTGTTGCTTTTGTTGTTGTTGCTGCTGTTGTTGTTGCTGTTGCAGCTACTTTGAAGTTTTGTATACAACTTTTATGACACTTTGTCTTATTGTTGTTTTCTACTTTGCGGCGAACGTGTCATATTCAGTTATGTATTTATTCCAATTCCAGCAGTTCCTCCCCCTCCCCCTCCCCATCTTGGGCTGGTCTCTTGTCTTTCTCTGGATCTGGGCCACTTCTTGAGCTCTGCTTTTGAGCATCCGCTTTCAGATTTGCCAGCTAAGCTCTGTGCATCCGCATTGCCTCTCTATCCTCAATCCTGTGCTAAGCCCCCTCCCCCCCCCCTCCACCAACCCTGTTGCCGCCCCCTTTTGTTTTTGTTGGCGTTTGGTTTCGGCTGGGGCAAGTTGCAAGCCACCAGCAACTTGCAACTTGCAACTTGCAACTGGCAACTGTCAGAAAAACGCTTTGAGCACGAATCAAAAAAACTTCTGCTCGGTGCAGTCGAGTGATAGATGGAACTGCTTGAAGTAACCCAGATACAAGATGCATATTTATCTGATATTGCAAATGAAAGGACGCTTCTAAGATATGTTTGAGCACAGCTTCTATGCAAAATCGACACAAGCTCTGTTCTAAATATTGCTTCAACTTATGCTTAGCATATATTTAAAATATTTTACACCTTTACAAATCGGGGAATTCCCCCTTCGACAGCTTGCAAGCTCAGCTCAACATGCAATTTTATGCACATTTATGTAAATAACCGTTATTTCCTTTAGAAGCTCCCAGTGTTTATACAAGCATATGCTAGCTGAGCTGAGCTCATCTGCTCTGAGATTCCATCGCCACGTGAAGAAAAAAGCCGCTTATACTTTAATTAATTGTAAATAAAACAAAGATTACAAAAAAATATATAAAGTTAAGTATACACGTTAATTATTATGACAAATAACAATCGCAGAACAAAACTAACACGGATATAATTTAAGAAAATATTTTCCATCGTGTGGAACTAAAGAATATGGAATTAACTAAAATGGAATATAAAAAATATATAGATATAAAAAATTAAATAACGCAGCTTAGAGCTGGAGCTATATGATAGAGAGCTTCTTCTAGACTAGAGCACCACTTGCTTGATTTCCCTTGCATTGTTATATTTTCTCATTCATCTATTCAGATAGATAACCCCGCGAGTGCCCATGCGACAGTTGATTACGCATACGACAAGTTGTTTCCGTTTAAGGCTCTTATCGCACAGCTTCCGCTGCTGATCTCAGGGTCAGAAGTGTGGTTGACGAGAGCGAGGCAGAGGCCGAGGCAGAGGCTGAGCTGCTGGCTGGTATTTCCAGGCGCTGCGATAAGGTTACGCAAATTTCGCAGTTGCTGCCAGCGTCGCCGTCGCCGTCGCCGTCGCCGTCGTCGTCGTTGTAAGTGCTCGAAAGTCAATTTTGAATTTAAAATACACCACGTAACGCAATATGTTGATCTTTTGAATACGAATGCGAAATCCACGACTCGACGACTCCACTGTTATGTTGCGTGGGCGGTGTAGGGGGGCGGGGGAGGGGGCGGCCTACGGGGTAGGGGGTTAGTGAATTTGGGCGAACTGGCAGCGGCTGAATGTGAAATATGTACGCAAAATGGCAGCACAAGCAGAAATACAAACAGCTAGAACTGAAATCGACTGTGCGTGCAACAGCACGACTACCTATATACCCTGTAAGCCGCTAGCATTATGCGCATATTAAATATATAAAAAAAATGTATTATAAAATATTTATTTATTATACAATTTTCAGAGCTCAAAAAAAAACATTTATGCTTAAGAGCATTTTTATTAATTTTTTATTATTTTTTTTTAAAAACCCAAAAAATTATTCTTTTTTTAAATTTTTATGTCAATTTGCGATTTGTCTTTTGAAATCTAGAAATAAATCGATTAATGTAAATGAGTAAATTTAAGATATATATTTTACTGCTCATTTTTACCTCTAGTTCTAAGCGCTCTATTTTTGAAAGTTGCACGGATGAACAGAAAGAGGGTTGGACAAGCAGGTGGAAAGACTGTGAAACGGATGCGCAGACTGTAAATCGATAATCGACACGGTTATCGATAAACATATAAATATATAAATAAGAAATGCAGCGGTCTGTCTGTTAGACACATTTTCCAATAAGTGCAGGGTATAAACAGAGGTAGACAGGGAGGAATTGTACTGCCAGAGCCAGACACACACACACACACACACACACACCCACAAATTTAAATAAACTTTACTAATAAAATGTCGTTTACAAGTGGCAAGTGTCGACGGCGACGGTGACAGGTTCCGAACCTGAGACTGAAGCTGAGGCTGAGATGAAGACTGAGATGAAGACTGAGGCTGAGGCTGAGGCTGAGGCAGAGACTTTGACTGACTGTCAGACTGGCACACGAACGGCTTATGTATTAGAAGGGTGTAGAGGGGGCTATGTGTGTGTGTGTGTGTGTGTGTGTGTGTGGCTGGGCTTAGGTTGAAAGCCAGCGACGTTGTTGTCGACGCATGAGTTGATGCCGATGCCAACAACGTATTAATTTTGTGTATCAAAATAAACTTATTCTTCCTGGCGTTGCCCCACAAAAAGGCAGAGAGACAAACACCGAAAGGGGGTGTGCAGGGGGGGGGGACGGGCCATGCCAGAGTTACAGCTCAGTTTACAGTAAGAAAGAGAAGTCGACTGCGAGAGAGAGAGAGAGAGAGAGAGAGAGTAGAGCGCGCGCTCTGGCATGTATAAATATCTACATCACGTTCCGAGCTGGGGAATGCCAATGTAAATATTTTCAAACTTTGATGAAATAATCAAGGTAAACAGTAAATGTCGTTGTCGTTGTTCTCGTAGTTGTTGTTGTTGTTGTTGCTGCTGTCGCACTCCTTGTCGTTGTCAATGTGCTCGCTGCCTTTGCCTGCGCTTCGGTCGCAGCTAGAAATGGGCTCGTGTCTCGTGTTGACAAAGCACATCTCGTGCGTGTGTAAAAATCAATCAATATATGATCATAATTAAATACAAATGTATGCTAATATTACAATTTTATAATCAAAGCTTAAGAATAATTTAAATTTAAGCAAATACAAATATGTGAAAATTTAAAAAACAAAATATTATTTACAATTTGAAAAATATATGTATATATTTAAAAAAAATTAATATACATAAATAAATACAAATAATACAAATAAAAAGGATTTAAACAAAGAAAAGACTAATATTAGTAAAAAAAAAAAATCTCTTAAGAAAAATAAATGCCCTTGCCAACATAAGAAAGATGAGAAATATAATATTTCTGTAATTAATTTGCATTTTTTTGACCTACTAGTCCGGTTTTAGGGACATTTTGATCATAGGCTATAATTGTTTAGATTGGTCAACATATCTTTAAAAACAAAACAGTTTGTCAAGAATATATTTATGCATTATTGCATCAAAGCCAGTTCTAAATAAATAAACAAAAAGAAATGCATGTTGATAATATTTTTGACCTGCGTATTTTCCCAATTGTGTTTCGTGTCGTGTTCGAAAAATTACTTCGCCCATCTCCAGGCGCAACCTCAATTTCCAGCAACGGCCCAAAAATTTTGCTGCGACTTGCAACTGCAGCTCAAGTCGAACATGTGTGTGTGTTTGTGTGTGTGTGTGTGTGCGAGTGTGTATGTGGATACAGTTGCAATTACAGTTGCAGTTACAGCTACAGTTACAGCTAGCAGTTGCCGGCCAATGTTTTTGTAGCCTGTTTGTTTGTGCGACCAACTGTCCGTCCGTCCTTCCGTCTGTCCGTCCGTTTCTTTGTCGTACCCGGCAGCTCCTCGTTCTGCTCCTGGCTGACTGCCTGCCTGTCCTTCTGTCTGTTTGCTTGGGCACACATAAATGTTTAACTGCAGCCAGCAGAGATGGAGAGATGCAGACAGAGAGTACGAGAGCTCAGCTGATCCTTTGCGAGATCCTTGGAGTTAGAAACACTTTAACTTTATTACCTTCAAGTGGACTTTGCGCCTAAATTTAAAAGCCTTGAATTGCGTCAGATGCAAACTGCTGTTAACTTGCGCTGTTAACTAACAGCGTCTGTTACGAATGCCAAAATAAAACTCAAGGACAAAACTCATGTCAAAATTTAACAGCAACAATTGAAATTGCAAGTGATCAACAATTAAAATTGCAATTGATCACTAAAGTATGATGCAATTCAAAAGTAAGGCAAAATTTTTTTTTATATAATGCAAGTGGTTTTTTTATATATAAATTTAAATCTCGAATTCCTATTAAGGAAAATTCTGTATAATTTGCACTTTTTTTATAATACATATTTAAGTCGAAAAATCAACCACTCAAAATCACGTTTAAAGTTGCTTTTTATACTAATTTTGGTACCATCGATTAAACACAAAATTTCACGATTCTAAATTTTAATAAAAACAAAATTTCCAAAAAGAAAGTTAAAAGATATTTTTAAAAGAAAAAAATCAGCAAAATTAAATTTAAATGCAGCGTTAATCAAGAGGTCAAACCATGATGAAAATGGTGAATATAAGGAAAATACGTTTAGTTTTGCCAAAGTTATGGCACTTTAAAATAGTCAACAAGGATTTTTTGGGCAAAAAAAAAGTTATTTTAAATTTGAATTTGGCCTTCTGCTGCAGACAGACACGAGACCCATACACCAGCCTTGGATTGGAGCCCGGATTGTCGTCGTTCAGTTGCCTAAACACTTAGACAACTATTCCACCGGGGACTGCAGCTGAAGATAGATGTATATTAATTTAAGGCAATAAATTTAATTGAATTGACAGTTGATTTAAATAAAATATCGGTGAACTTTAAGTGTTGCATGCCCGTCTCATTTACCGGGCCAGCCCACAATTGCATGCAAAGTGTGACCAGGCGGGGCGACGGACAGAGGGACAGAGGGACAGCGGGACAGCGGGACAGGCAGACGGTCAATGTTCAACGAACAGAGCCTGTGCCAGGATTTCGCATGGGGTTAATATCATCAATCACTGTGGGACTTTATGGCGGACTATGGCACAGATTTGGCGCCGGCAACTGCTGTCTGCAGCTGAAGGAGGCGGGGGCGGGGGCGGAGGCGGAGGGGGGTGGGCGCCAGGCGAACACGGCTTTTGGCCTCGAGATGGGGATAATGATGTACACCCCGTCGGGGCAGCTGCTGCTGCGGGGCTCTGGCTGTTTATTCAGGCATAAGATCGTCAAGGCTGCCGGCGATAACCTTTAAATTGCTGCCCATACACACACACACACACACACACACACACACATGTCAAATGCTGTTCAAACATATAAATGCCAGTCAACAACAACAACAACAACAACTGCAGTGGGTTAAAAAATAGAGCAGAGAGCAGAGCAAATGGGCCAAAATGGCAGGCCAAGTCACACAGGTGCCACAGGATGCCGGGGCGATTGTCACTTTGCCGCGCGTGTGTGTGTGTGTGTGTGTGTGTGTGTGTGTGTGTGTGGGTGCTCTCTAAACGCTGCTCAATGCACACACACACACACACAGCGAGGCAAGTGCACTGAGATAAACCACCATAAATCTGTTGCCATCATTTTAAAGCGATTACTACAAATGGATGTGCACACGGGGCGACGGGTGGCAGTCGCTGCCCCGAGGGGGGGTGGCCGGTGAGGGGGGCGAATAGGTGCAAGAGGGAGCTGGCGGTGCACTGCAGCAACGGTGACGATGACAACGGTATAAAGAGGTAAAAAAAAAACAAGCTAGAACACGGCAAGCAGCTGCAAGCGGCTCTCGGCATACTCTGTTCACGGCTGAAAAACAGCTAAAAAGTCAGCTAAAAAAATATCTGAAAAAACAAGTGGAAAAAAAATACTGAAAACAACCGAAAAACAGCTAAAGAACAGCTTAAAAAACAGCTAAATAAAAAACCAAAAAAACAACAGTTAGACAAACAATTGAAAAGAATTATTTTTAACGAGCTTAATTGGGGACTTTAAAGTTGTGTTCTCTAAAAAAATATGGATTTTATTTGCGAGAAATTTCTTTTTTCAAAAACCTTTTTGCAGCCCAAAATTTCCCAATATAAAACTCAAATTTTGCACTTAATTAAAGAAATTTGCCTGCCTCAAGAACAAAAATCTTGTTACGAATATTTTGTTCTTTGTTGAAAAATTGCGCTCCCTATAATATTTGAAGTACAAGATGTTATGGGTACTTTACCACTTGTACATATATATATATATTTATAGTCAAGCCAATATACTCGGTTTATTAAAATAATTTTTTTTTTTCAGTTTGTGAACAGAGTATAAAAAGAAAGGCAGAAAGGAAATGCTAACGGTAAGTATATAAAAACCGTGTGAAAACAGAAGCCAGCAAACGTATGAATAGCAAACCAACAGCCAACACCCAAACACACACACACACACACACACACACGACACACACAGACACACATTGGCACCCAAGTCTAACCATGAATATGTGACGCCAGCTCCGATTTCGACTGCGACTGCGACTGCGATGTTTCTCCTTGTCCGTGCACTTGGCCAGTTTGCGAGCTGCCAGAAGGGGTTAGGGACCAGGGGCAGGGACAGGGGCAGGGGCAGGGGCAGGGAATGGGGGCTAACAAGAGCACAAAACTGCACTCCACAACAGAAATAGCTAAATACACACACAAACAAAATACATACACGAAAAAAATAAGAGGCAGACAGACCAGCAAAATAGTAGAACAAAAAAAAAGCCACACACTCGCACAAACACACACATATGTGCACACACACTGGCACAGATGAAATTCGCGAGTAAATTGCTTTGGCGAGCTACACGCGCCAAAAATGTGAGGCATGCCGATTGCGGCGCTGCGCAAACAGGGTGTTTCGACTGCAAATTAAGTGTGACCAGATGGCGTTGACAGAAATGCAGCCACACAGAAATAAATACAGTGGGCACTCGATAAGAGGACTTAAACTAAAACTTTAACTTTAACTTGACCTTCAACTTTTACGATACTTTTGCTTAAGATTTTACTTAAGAATTAACGTTAACTTTGACTTAAATCTTAGCTGGTACTTTACCTTTTACTTGAACATTAGCTTTTATTTTAATTTCTACTATTTTTTTTTTTTAGTTAATTTGTATTTTGCTTTTCACATTCACTTTAAATTCAACTTCAACTTGAATAATAAACACTTGCAAGCCTTAGCTGTTAACTTAACAGAAATGTAGTGGAAGACACAGCAGTGTGCAGGCCTCTGTTAAGTGGCTCTCATCGCTGTTATGTGAACCGCAATTAAATGCAATCGAATACGGATAATTACCAAATTATTATTGTGCGGTATAAATGCCGAATAGTTTATTGGAAATCAGACACCCTGTATGCCGCACATATACACACATATACAGACATATACATGTGTAGAGGCGCTGCAGGCGCTGCAGGCGCTGCCTGAGGTGCTTCCTTTGCTGGGTTGTTCGGTTGTTCGGTTGTTGGGCCGTTAGTTGTACACACATATGTGGTGTCAATTGATGTGTGACGCCTGTGCGCAAATGAAATTTAATGAGCCAATTTAAAGTTGCGCCATATTTACAAACTGTATCTGAATTGCAATTAATTGTCTGTGCGACGGAGCAGGAGGTCGCAGCTAACCTGCACAGGAGACGGGCAGATGTTAGCTGCTGGCCGGGCCGTATGCCATTAACAAAGTTATACAGCAGATCTTTAATGGAACGCATTTCGAGGGATTCAATCGAATGTATATATAGAGAGATAGAGAGAGAGAGAGAGAGAGAGATGCATGTGTATCCATCTAGTTGAGCGGCAGCTCAAAGGATTACCAGCGAAATGCGACGCTCATTTCGCAGCTCGTTTATCTGAGCGCATTCCAAATTTGCTTCAAATGAATGCCCTCGCATTCAAATGGATGACGAATGTTGCCCAGAGTGAAAATCAACAGCAAGAGCAGCAGCAGCAGCAACAGCAACGACAGCAACAGCAACGACAACGACAACAGCAAATGTAGATGGAACATAATAAAAAGAAGCAAATACACAACATGGTCGCTACGAAACGGAAATACACACATATACATATATAGTATATATATATATACATATATAAATATATATCAGAGTATCTGTTGCAGATATGTGAGTTAGATCCCAGAGAATATTTTTTATTTTTTACGTAAAAACTAGCGCTGCTAATAAAACGTTTACGAATGCGCTATAAAGAGGAATTAGAAAAACTTCCTTTTAGTCCCACTGAGAACTAAAGTTAAAAATTAAGCTAAGAAATAATAAGAATTAAAGTGAAAACATTTAAGCTCTACAGCTGAATAAAAGCTGGCCGCTGCATATAAAACGTTGTAGAATAAGACATCAAAAGAAAACTCAAAAAACTTTAAATTTCAAAAGGCTGTTGCTAAAATTTTAAATATACGAACCACAGAATCAATGAAATGTGGGCACACTAAAGAAGAGCTGAAAAGCAAAAGTATAAAAGCTTTAAATGCTCAATAGCCTCAAATAAGCTGCTTAAAAACACGGAACATTGAACATATTAAGAGGTTAAATTCCCAAGAGAGCTAAACGCTAAACAGTGAGGAGAAAAGCAAGTCTAACAATAAAAGTTCTAGTGGCAGCAAATATAACGTTTAAGAATGCGATAGAAAGAGGAAACGGGGCAAATGGGGAAATTCGGAGTATTCGACATTTTAGATGAAGGAAAACTGACACTTGAATGTTTATGAAAATGAAAAGAAGATAAAAGCTTTTAAAAGAGCAGCAATATGGAAATAAACTTGATAGCGCTTTATCAAAACGTTTACGAATATAAAACAAAGAGAAAATGAAAATAATAAAGCTCTCAAGCAAACCGATTCAGAAAACGAAAAACGAAAGGCTCTCAAAAGTGCAGCCAGATGTACTTAAACTTGAGGGCGCTGCATTTAAAACGTTTAAGAATATGCCACAAAGCGCAAATACTAAACGCTCTCAAAAGAGCGGCAATGTTAATGTAGACAAGCTCAAAGCAGCTGTCTGCTCTCTGAATAGTTAAACCACTTTTGATGCACGTCCAATTGCAAGCCTTTGAAATGTTGCACGTTGCAAGAAGTAGTTGTTGTGCCCCAATTACCCGTAGTCGCTCAACAAACGCTCGACGCGGAGCAGGGCAGAAGCGTCCTCATCGTTAGCCTCATCCGCATTCTCATCGTTATCCTCATCCTCATCGCCATTCTTATCCTTATCATCCTCATCGTCATCCGCATCGTCGTCGTCGTCGTCGTCGTCGTCGTCGCCATCATCGTCAGCATCAGTCAGTCAGCGGGCACACGCTGCCAGAAAATTGATTCAATGCAACGCCCGGCAACAAAGTGTCCAATGTGGTTGGCACGCCCAGCTGCGGCGGTTGCGGCGGCAGCTGAGCGGACCGGGCAACGGAGCCCGACGGGGGCTGGGGGATGGCCGGCAGCTTGGTTGCATTTTGGTGGGTATTGCCAGGTGGCGCGGTTCCCAGCAGTGGTTCGCCCCCGCCCCCACAACGGTTTCGAGCGGGTCGCCCGCCTCCGCATCTCTTGGGTCCCGCCCGTTGCCCATTTTCGTGTGTCTTTGGGACAGCGGCAGCTCTGGCAGTGCTTATGTTTGCATTCCTTTTTGGCATTTTTGCACTTGAATAACTTTGAAATATGGGATTAAATCGTCTCTTACGGGATTTTCTCGATTACAGCTATCATGGCGGGACAGCGGGACAGACGGACAGCGGGACAGTGTTAGACGGGCGCCGAGTTTAGTTTGGACATGGCCAGGGTAAGGTCATCCTCGCATTGCTTTGCGAGGGTCGCCAGTGAACCTGAACTCTGCACCCATTCACTGTCTGCGTCTGCTGTCTCTCCCTCTCTCTCCCTCTCTCTCACTCTCTCTCACTCTCTCTCTCGCTCACTCTCTCACATTCAGTCACGTCTCTGCACTTGCTGCGAACACTGGACAGCAGCCGTTAAGCAGTAAAACAAAGCTTAGCCACACGCACGCACACATATACCCACACACACATGGGCGTAGCCAGGATCTTAGCTAGGGGGTCGAACAATATGTAGGTAAACATTTTTTTTATTGTACATACAGCAAGTATGAATTGAAGTCTAAAAGTAAATTTGGAGTAGTGGGAGAATATGCCGACTTCAGTTACAATGAACCCGGTAAAATCAATAAACTCGAGTAAAATTCAAAATCGTTTATTAAACTAAAAATATTAAAAACCAATTTCCTTTATGATTTGTTCAATAGGTACAAATGTTTTATAAGTACAACTTTATTTTGAATACATTTTGATTTAATTTATATATAGTTTTATTTTTATTTATATTTATATTTTTTATACCTGCTTTGATGTTCCTTATATACAGATTGAAAATATCAAATTTTTAGTCTTGTTACTATACAATTTATAAAGTTTTTATTGATTTAAGTTTATTTGGCCCACTGCATACTGACTTTATTGAGTCACTGTATGTGCATGAACTAATATAATTTATGAAACAACAGAAATAAGTATATCTATGTTCCCCCTGCGCTACTGTGGCTACGCCCATGCATGCACACATGCACTGCTTGCACACACACACACGTGCACTGCTTGGGCAGCTGCGAACCTTTCGCTGCTTTGTGAGCCATTGCCCAAATCTGCACACAAACAAATCGCGCAACATGCTCGCTGTGACAGGTTGAGCAGAATGTGAGAATGGGAGAGTGGGAGAGTGGAAGAGTGGGAGAGTGGGAGAGTGCTTGACAGCGGAGAGAGTGTCTAACAATGGGAGAGTGTGGGAGCGTGGGAGGGCGACAGCGAGACAACTTTAAGCTGCCAGCCGCATTGAAGCACTTATTGAAACGTTAAGAGCAAAATGCAACTGCAACAACAACAGCAACAACAGCAACGGCAGCAACAGCAATTCGCATCATCGTTTATGCTTATGAAGCAGCAACAATATAAAAGCTCTTCATGCCGTTGCTGCTGCTGTTGACAGCGACGCCAACTGCACGCCGCCGCTGCCGGCCACAGAAGTAGGCAACAGTTTTTGGCACAGCGCATGCAAAAGTTCTGCAGCGACTTTGTGCTCTGCGCTGCGGCTGCCTGCTGTCCGCGCACTGTGGGCCAAATTCAAGCAAGTTGCGACGGAAAAAAATATGGGTGAACCATACTTAATATTTATTAAATTTAAGGCGAATGAAACTTTTTTTTTTTATTTTGAATGCATTTATGAAATAATAAAACAACATGAAAATTTAAAGAAAAATACAAAACATATAAATACATATATATATATATTGTATTTTATTTCTAATATTTATACTACTACTTCCCACAAATTGTTGAATTTGTGCCATAGTACAGTGCCTGCCGTGGACACTGGAGATAATTGAAGCTATTTATGAATTATTTAAATTTATTTTCGACAAACATAAAGCTATTTTCTTTCAAGTGCATTTTATAAATAAAAGAAAAATACAAAAAATATAAATATATATAGATATTGTAATTTATTGCGCCCATCTCTACTTAAATTATAATTTGGACCAACGCAATTGAAATCAGTTTTTTGCCACAAATTGTTGAATTAGTGCCATAGTACAGTGCCTGCCGTGGACACTGGCTGCCTGCCGCCTGCCGCCTGCTGCAATTGCTCGACACACTCTTTGCGCTGCCTGCGGCGGCAATGAAAATAAATTTCTAACAACATGACGACTATGAGCCAAGACGTGCCACAAAGTGCTGCATGCAACGTTGCTGGCCATTGTGTCTGTCCCCATATGCGCACGTGTGTGTGAGGTGTGTGTGTGTGTGTGTGTATATGCAAGTGCATTTGCCATTTCAGCTAGCCCCGTTTTATGCGCCAGCGTTAAGTCAACACAATTTCAAATTTAGGTTTTTTATACCCTGTCCTTTTATTTTTTTTGTTTTTGTCTTTTTGTTTTTTGATTTTTATAGAAAATTGTCGAGCGTCCGCTTGGCTTTGGCCGGCAATCACAAGTTGCCGAATCCTTGACTGGCTTTTGCTTTTGCCTGTGTTTTCCTTCATTCCTGTTAGTTTTTTCTCGTTTGTCAATTTTCAATTCGCAAATCGTTGGCCGCACCAATTACCGTTTGATCACCGCCTCCAGCTGCAACGGCGCCCGCTCTCGGCCACTTCATAAACTGTTGACACTTTCCGCTTTCCGTTGGCTCCTCCGCTAGGCGTCTCTGAGGCTGAGCTTCAGGCAATAATTAAGCCGACTCCCCACTGTGAGAGTCCCACACCCAACGCACACACACACACACACACACACACACACACACTGACACTTACACACACACGGTGCTCGACTTAATGAATCCGAGTGCGGCGGTGGCAGAGTCAAAAGCGTAGCCGTTGCCGTACACTTGGCGAAAAAGTCAAGCATTTATTTTTATTTTGTTTGCATTAATTTATTTATTGAATTTCCACTTTTTCTTAAGGAAGTAATAATAATTTATCAAATCTTGTTCTAGTTTATTTTACAATTAATAAATTGACTTTATGTTAAACGGTCCCAAAAAATTAAATTAAAATTATCATTGCAGAAATGCATTTTTGTAGGAAAAACTTTTTTGTATTCCGAGAAATCATCACCAAAATTGAGAATGAAATCCTCGCTAGGGTATTCAATATTTGGGCACCCAAAGAGAACTACTCATTATTGCTTAACATATCCCAAGAATCTAATTTACGTACAAGATTCGTCTAAAAAACAGAGGAATTGAAAATTCCCTAACTTGAAACATAAATGCCTATTTCAAGAGGACTTTTATAGCCCGAAAATTCCAATACCTATTTTAACCATATTTTACTCTCTTAAAAAATATGTTGCGCTTATTTCAAGCAGGCTAATTATACCCTAATTTATGTATTAAATATTTAGTGTAGTGTATTTAATTTTAGATTTATGTGCAATATTTTAAAATCGACTTTCATTTTGTATTATAGGCATTTGTGATTAGGCATGATTTCAAGCCTAATTAAAGCATATTCAAGCAGCAATTTTGCCTGGCATTGTTAAGTGCAACGCGTTACAAATTTATATTGCATTTCGCTCAGTGTAGGTGCAGCTGAAGCCGGCACGTCAAACACGGCAAATATTTATGCCGTGGCACAGCGGCATCAAAATGCAAATGGCGCCCGGCCTAAACGTTGCCAGGACGCGCTCGCGCCAGGATATGCGAGCGCATCCGAGAACGCGATTGCTGATTGCACGCGCCGCCCCCGCCACGCCCAACGCACACCGCCCCACCACGCGCCTCCGCTCGCCTCGCCTCGAGTGTTGAATTGCAAATGTGTCAATTGTCAACTTTCTGACTGCCAAACGGAATCAGTAACCCACTCCCAACTCAACCTATCTGCAGCCCCGCCCCCGCCCTCCCCTTCTTTCCACCATTAGACAGACGTCAGTCGTGTGTGAGCAGCTCTGCGGCCGAGGGGGAGGGGAGGAGGACGCTGAGTTGTTGCTGTTGTTGTCCCATTTGTTGCAATTTCTTGGGCACTTTTCTTATTCTTTGTCTGCAATTAACGCTGCAATTTGTACTCCCCCACACACACACCCCCTTTGTATCATAAATCCAGCACAGTGTGCCACAGCAGAGGGGGGGGGGGGGGGCAGAGGGGTGGGAGGGGAGTGGCACTTGACAAGATTTGGCTTCGGTTTTGCAGCCATTTGGCAACAATTACACGACTTTTGTTTGCCACTTTTTATGCTCGCTTTGACTTGCGATACCCTGTAATACAAGAGGTAGACGAAGAGGTTAGCTTAGGCTGGAAGTGAGTAAATCACTTCAACTTGACAGGTGTCTATGGCCATGACTAATGATAATAATTAAACTGTTTTGATTAAAGCAATGCTTTTCACTTAATAATCCAATTGGTATTTCAACCTTTTCACCCTTATTTCACCTATTGTCATGATTAAAAAAAAATTTTTTTTATTGGTTTAAAAAAAAAAACAGTTGAAAACTGAATTGACCCGAACTGAAATTGGATTCCAAATAAATAAATAAATATACTTTACCATAGCTTGAGTTCACAACAGTTAGCTTTACGATTTTAATATTAAGCTAGCATTATGAACAAAGAAAAATAGCCAAGGCCGATAGCAAAGTGTGCTGATGATAGAACCGGGAGGTTTTTGAAATAGCTAAACCGACAACCTGCTCAATTTTTGGTGCTTTACACATTATTTTTCTCAAGCAATATATTTATAAATAATCAAATATTAAATTTAAATAAAATCCGTACAGGGTATCACAAAATAGCACTTCAACTTGTTTGTTTTTTTGCTGTCAACTGACGTTTTTTGCTGTCAAATGACGATGACGATGACGGAGAATAGGTCATCATTTAATCAGAATTCACTTGGATTCCTTGCACTGAGGCT
Source organism: Drosophila colorata (assembly GCA_035041545.1). Lineage (NCBI taxonomy): Eukaryota > Metazoa > Arthropoda > Insecta > Diptera > Drosophilidae > Drosophila > Drosophila colorata. The sequence continues at coordinate 2,522,410 of JAWNLD010000295.1, read as the reverse complement.
GGGCCAGTGGCAAAAGTTACTCGGCCAGATTAAAGTCTGGCTGCTGCCTATGCGGCGCACACATGTTGCATGTGCCGCAGTCGCCGTGGCAAACTTTGCCATAGCCATAAAAAAAAACAACAACAAAAAAATAAGAAGAGTACAGCAAACGAAAAGATTTGAGAGGCTGATGCGCAACAAAATAAAGTACTCCTTAAATATTTACGTTCCAAGGATTCAATATGTGCGGTGGCCCTGCCTCGGGCCAGACACACACACACACACACACACACACACACACACATGTGGCCTGGCCTGACCAATCAAAGGCCACTCGAGAGGCTTAGACGGCTCCGCATCCTTGGCCGGGGTTCAATGCACGCACGGTCCACAGATTAGACGTGGCGGACAACTGGACACACTTTTTATGCAAACAGCAAAAACAACAACAACAACAATAACAAAAAGCTGAAGTAAAAATACAATAAGAAGGCGACGTAGCTGGTCAGCCGAGAGCAGCAGATAACCCCAAGCGCCAGACAATGGGGCAGACCGCGAACCGCCGGAACAGTAAGCGTAATAAAGCCAATGTTGAACTGGCAGTCAGCAATGTTGGGGCTAAGTGCGCGTACTGAAATCAAAATGATGCAAACAGAATTACGAATTCTGCGAGAATTTAAGCTTGCTTTCTTTCAGATGGCTTACAGATTCCCAGCCTTAAATAAACGTTTTACCAAACTCGATTTCACTTTAATCACGATTTCCATTGAAATCTTGTGGCAGGCGCCCAACGTGGGCAGCTTACTCGCCTGACACGCCGACTTAAATAAGCATTGTGTTTTAGTTTGGGGATTTTAGGCAAGCCTGCAAATTCACAACGTGTTCAAGTTGCTTACGTTGGGCGCCAAAGTAACATAAACTTATAATTATACAAAAATATATGCTTAACTAAAATAATGTTATATACAAACAAATAATTTTGCAACAGCTTTGGGTTAAGTTGCCTACTTTGGGCGCCAGTGAATGCATTGAATGATAGCACAAGTCTACTTAGGCCTTGATTGATCCGACCTTTAACTGAGAATTTTGTCTCTCTTTGGAGCCAACTATTCAGTCTAGTTGGCGCTCAAAGTGCGCAGTTTACCTAGTTGGCACCCAACGTGATCCGACGAATTTCGCGCTGCAATTGCAAAATATATTTTGTAATAACAAAAAACGCTTAGGATGATAATCTGAGGTGTCTTTACAAAGTCAGCAACAGCTTTGGGTTAAGTTGCCTACTTTGGGCGCCAGTGAATGCATTGAATGATAGCACAAGTCTACTTAGGCCTTGATTGATCCGACCTTTAACTGAGAATTTTGTCTCTCTTTGGAGCCAACTATTCAGTCTAGTTGGCGTTCAAAATGCGCAGTTTACCTAGTTGGCGCCCAACGTGATCCGACGAATTTCGCGCTGCAATTGCAATATATATTTTGTAATAACAAAAAACGCTTAGGATGATAATCTGAGGTGTCTTTACAAAGTCGGCATCGATTGCGATGCTCGTTTTACACTGAAAGGTTCCCTTAGTTTGCATGTGGTTTAATTTTGTGCGGCATTTAACGTTTAAATGTTGCCTTTTTTTCTGTCAATAAAGCGCACAACGACCGAACTGACTGGCTGACTGACTGATTGACGTTGGCTTAATCGTTCTGCCAGCCGTCAAATGGAGTTCTCATATAACAACTGTGGAATGCGTGCGGGTCCTTAGTCAATGGTATTATATTTGCAGTTGTTGTTGTTCTTGTTGTCGCTGCAATAATTGTAAAAAGATTAAAGGGTATTTTAATTAAAAATTATATTTATTTGATTTAATTTTTATTGGCGCTTTTTCAAAAGCCATTTAACGTGCGACAATGCACACTTCAAGCGGGCGCCTGGGCGCAGCAGCTGGGGAGGCGGGGCAGTGGGGGGGGCCAGAGGGGGGCCTGAGGGCTGCAGTCCCTCACATAAGTGTGAATTCAACAACGCAAGGAAATTAATCTTAAGCCGCAGACAGCGAAAAGCCAAAAATAAATCAACAATGCAATAATTTATCAGAAAATATGTGTCCGTTGCAAGTGCAGCAGCAGCAGCAGCAGCAGCAGCCCACACGCTGAGAGTGATGCGCTCTCTCTCACTCACTCTCCAGCTCTCTCACTCGCGCACTCACAAAAGTATGCAACAGTGTTTGCGTTTGAATTTGGAGCGTCAGCAGAATGAGTCAGCTGCATATATCACCACCAGAGATACACACACACATATATATATATATATATATGTATGCGTGTGTGTGTGTGTGTGCAGAGGTGTTGTGTATAAGGGGCGGGGGTAGGGGGGGACGTGGCAGTGGCGGCGAGTCGGCACTTAAGTCTCTGTAAAATCCACTGTCATGGCAACGGCAGCAGGCGCCACACAAAAACAGCATCGAAAAGCAGCTGCACAAGCAGAGAGCACCGCTAACGCTGCTGGCCACGTTTGCGGACGCACGAAATATGAGCTAAAGCGCCACACACACGCACACACACACACACGCACACAGCCGTTGTGAGGCTCAGGTTGGCCGCCAGCTCGTTGTCAGTTCATGAATCAGTACAGCGACCACGTCAGACGCCGCAGTCAGTCGCTCAGTCGCTCAGTCAGTCAGTCAGTCAGTCAGTCAGTCAGTCAGTCAGTCCATCTGTCCGTCTGGCCGTCTGTCTGGCAGTCCGGCAATCAACACCAACAGCAGCAGGGCACACATGGGCACTTGTTCTAGCCCTGCCTCGAGCCCTACACTCTGAGAAACTGCGACTGGGCTGCAATTCGATACGTTTTCTTCCATCAATTTTAATACAATTCAAATACAGTCCCAAGCAATTTTGTCCTTTAATTATAAGCCGAACCTTGCACCGCATCAGCTATACATCAACTATTTTCTCTTTGCAAATTACTTTGCCTAATTTCAGTAGAACGAAACGTTTTTAATGCATAACTAAGACTACGCTAGAAAATATTCTGCCTGTTAATTTAAATCAAATTGCATGCAAATTAAATTTTTTACCCAAAGGCGACAGCAAAATTCTTTTCCTGTCAGTAATAAATACAATTTCTTTTAAAATGAAAAACAGGCTCACAAATCGAAGCTTAAGGCGAGGCATTGATTCGAACCACGAATCGAATCTCTGATTATTTTTGTTGAATTGGGTGCTGTATTTGGTTCTTATATTTCGAATATTTTGTATTTAAGAAAAACGTATAAGTTTTGTTTACAGTTGAACAAATTTTGAGCTTAAACAAACTTTGAGAATTTATTATTATGATAATTATTATAAGTATAGGATATAGTTAACAGCTATCAATGTAACTATTTTTGAACAGACAAACACTTTAAACACACGCTAGCCTGGGATTCGAACCTCGTTATTTACTTGCCTTAAAACATAGCAACACTTTTTTTGATACATTTTTATGATACACAAAAGCTAAATTACAAGTTAGTTTTACGAATAAAATAAACAAAAAAAAACTGATCTCTGTTTTCGCTGAGTGTGCTCGCCTCGGCTGTTTCAGCGTGTTTGCGCATTTGCCTGTTTAAAATGTTGCTGCTTCATTATCTGGCCTCTGTGTCCAGGCCTGCGCCTGGCCAGACACAGTCGCAGTTGCAGTCGCAGTCGCAGTCCGGTCTCAGTCTAGGCCAAGTCCGCTGCACTCTGCCAGTCAAATGCAATAATGTGGGTTGCATTTCAGAGCTCTACCCCTACACAAGCGCTCAGAGCGCCCCCTCGGACAATCTCTCACTTGTCGCTGTCATCGGGCGGCCTTCCCGTTCGCGTTCCATCCTACCCTCCCTGCCCGCCTGCCCCCTCCCTCTACGTTCCCGTTCGTTGCAGTTGCACAAATTGCTTAAATTATGCAAAATATGCGCGCCAGCAAACCAAAAGCACAATTCACACAGAACCCAACACTCCACTCGCTGGCCAACACTCGCAGACAGTGTTGGGCAAGTGCTGCCATTGGCCATTGCTAGGCCCCGTTGTCAACGCACATTGATGACAGCGCCAGCAACAACAGCAACAACACTTTCAAATTCATTTTCAAATTGATGAAACTGGCGCGTGTGTGTGTGTGTGTGTGTGTGTGTGGCACCAGCGGAGGGAGCTGTTCTGTGGACTTTGAAGTTGTTTTAAGGGTTCGATTGGCAGGTCAGCATTTGCTGCCCAGGTCCACTAAGCCAGCTCACGAGCTAGCCAAAATATATCCCTCAACCCCCTCAGCCCGCTCGCTGCGCCCACATTTACAGCTATCTTTGCTCTGACTGTCTGTCTCCCCGGCCCTCCGTCTGTTCGCGTTGTGCTTTGTATTCACAAATCCAATCCAATTTAAGAGTGTAATTACATCAATTAAACTTAATCAAACTGTTTCAAAGAGACGCGACGCGGCGCGAAAAACGCAACTTCAACTTTCAAGGCGGAAATGCCTGACACGCACCGTGGCACCAAAACACCAAATGAGTCGATCAAAACAAATTTCACATTTTTGTGTGCTTAGCTCAATTTAATCTATTTGACTTTTTTCAAACTCTTGCCAGCCTATTTTATATAGTAAATGTAATCTTTTTTTTTTAAGTTTAAATAATTCTACTTTTTGAGTGTTCTTCTTTCCGAGCCACAGTGGTTGATTATTTTTGATGTTCCCAACTTTTGAGCAGATAGTCATTTAATAAATTTTTTTTAATCGCAAAATAATATATATATATATTTATTAACTATTATTATTTATTATTTATTATTATTTATTAATTAATTTTTTAATACTTTACTATGTATTTAGGATTGTGAAAACTTAAAGCTACTTATAATAATTTAAGTCACAAAATAATAAAAAAAATTGTAGCTGTGAAAATATTTTGGAATATAGGAATTGCCTGGCTCGTTGTTCCCCTGAACATTATTACAACATTGTTCAAATATTTTCGCTAATATCTCGCAGTAATCTTTAATAACTCAAGGATCAAACTGTGGTTCGACCCAATACATTGGCTTTAAATTCGGTTGGTGAACCTGCACATTCATCCAAGAACCTCAGTTCATATTTATTTTTTTCATATTTTTATGAAATTTTACTATTTAATAATTGTTTAATAATTGTTTTTTTTTTGAATTATTGATTTTTTGTTAAAGTACAAGTCGAATTTCAGATTTGCAGACTTGATTCCGTCTGGAATTCTACTTTTACATTAACCATAAATCAAACCTTAATTATGCACATTCATCCAAGAACCTCAGTTCATATTTATTTTGTTCATATTTTTATGAAATTTTACTATTTAATAATTTTTTAATAATTGTTTTTTTTTTTTGAACTATTGATTTTTTGTTAAAGTACAAATCGAATTTCAGATTTGCAGACTTGATTCCGTCTGGAATTCTACTTTTATATTAACCATAAATCAAACCTTAATTATCGCCACACATTTTGCACACTCTCTCGGCCACTGTGCACATTTCCAGCTGCCACTGCCTATCCCTTCTTAGTGCCTCACACTATTCCACTCTCTCGTTCTCTGTCTCGCACACACTTGTGAAAATTCACGTGCTCAAAATTCGCGCACACTAATTAAGTGCCTGGCAAGTAAGAAGTAAGTAAGTTGCCTCATGATGAGCAGCCAAGATGCCGCCGCAGCAATAGCTATAGCTTCTGTCCAACCCACCACTTTCACCCCACCTTTACAGCCCCTCCCCGCTTGCACCTGCTGCTGCTGCTGCTGCTGCTGCTGGCTGTTGGGCTTTGGCATCAGGTTCTTGCGCCTTTGCTTCATATAATTTATGTTACATTTGCTGGCTGTGGCATAACTTTGCCCTGTGCAACTCGCACTTGCCACTTGGCCTTAGCTCACTTACCTCCGGGCCCCACTTCACCCACTCCACTCCACTCCCCCCGCTCGCTCTGTCTGTCACTTAGTCAGTCAGTCAGTTCGTCAGTCACTTTGAGCTTCAAATCAAGTCAGGCAGGCAGGCACCCAGCCAGGTGTGTGTGTGTCTGTGTGTGTGTGTGTGGGTGGGGGCATGTGGCACGTGACTTAAATAAATTGCAAAAATCTTTCTCGCTTTGCTTGCGTACAAGTATTTCGCATAGTTCGCCAGGGCCCCTTCCCCACGCCCCCTTTGGCAGGGCAAAGTTTGGGTCTGTCTCTGGGTTCGAGCCTTTGTTCTGCGCCCAAAACGCTGGCATTTATGTGTATGTGTGTGTGTGTGTGTGTGTGTGTGTTCGTCATGACTTTATTAGCAGTCAGAACTTGGCGTAGCGCCACCTGTCGGCAAGAACTTTGCCACACATAATCAACACCTAATCAAAGTAATAGAAACTTATTGAATTAATCGCCAGGCATTGAATTTCTATTTGTTATTTGCACTGATTAGTCAAGCAGTTACCCACCCCCATAGTCAACCCCGCCCCTCTCCCCCCCCCCCCCCTCTATCCCCACCCACTAGCCCTTCTGCCCCTTTCCCTCCAATCGCTGACTAATTAGTAGCACTCGACTCGCTAATCATCGGAGTTGGCAAAGCCCCTTTTGCGCGCTCTCTTTCGTCCGTTGTGCAACACTCGGCCAGTGTTGACAGCTGTCAACAGTTGTCGCTGTGTCCACACACATTCGGCCGGCCATCAATTTTGATTAGTTGAGCGTCCGCTGGAACCTGTCAATTACTCAAATTATATCCATCAAAGTCGGACAAAGCAAGTCCCTCGCATATCTGACGCGAAGCGCATTCTAGTTTTGCAACGATAAACAACTATCGATATCGAAAGTTATCGAAAAGTTTGTTCTAGCATTAAAAACAAATGTTTAAAGACCTACTTATGACAAGTAAGATGGCTCTAGTCGGGTGCCTCCGACTAGGAGATACCCTGAACCCAGCGGCGAGCTGTCGTTACATACATGTAAACCTCATTGCATTCATGCAGACAATGAATTCTTGAATCACTTCTAAACTAGGAGTATGTGTTTAATAAGAGCATCTAAATCTATATACAAACCAAAGCGCAAGTCTGTATTTTATTTGCTTATGGGAAGTTTGATATGGGAAGCGAATGGGGGAGGTATCCAAAATCCGAAATATTCATAATCTGCGTATTGCTTACGAGCACATTATAAACTTAATTTGTTGGCTCTAGCTCTTATAGTCTCCAAGATATGCCAAGAAAACCAAGTCTTAAAATCGATTTTTATCGATAAGATATCGAAAAAGAAAGATAAACTTTTTTTTACCCATTTTCAATGGGTTCAGGGTATAAAAATTTAGTGGAAACAACCCTCTGACCTTTCAAAGTTTACCTGTTGATAAGAAAACGTTAAGTTTCGTTTGGCTATTACCATCGATAATTATCGATTACTTAAATTGCTAATGGTAGCTAAAGGTACTACTACTATG